>CM017566.1:9023573-9124507 GCA_007844125.1 Sinonovacula constricta | reverse complement strand
ATGGAATAATCACACAGATAGGGGTCATGGAGTAACCGCGCAGAACAGGGTCATGGAATAATCCACACAGATAGGGGTCATGGAGTAACCGTGCAGATCAGGGTCATGGAATAATCACACAGATAGGGGTCAAAGGAGTAACCGTGCAGACAGGGTCATGGAATAATCACACAGATAGGGGTCATGGAGTAACGCGCAGAACAGGGTCATGGAATAATCACCAGATAGGGGTCATGGAGTAACCGTGCAGATCAGGGTCATGGAATAATCACACAGATAGGGGTCATGGAGTAACCGTGCAGATCAGGGTCATGAATAATAATCACCAGATAGGGGTCATGGAGTAACCGGCAGAACAGGGTCATGGAATAATAATCACACAGATAGGGTCATGGAGTAACCGTGCAGAACAGGGTCATGGATAATCACACAGATAGGGGTCATGGAGTAACCGTGCAGAACAGGGTCATGGAATAATACCACAGATAGAGTCATGGAGTAACCAAGCAGATAGCGGTACTGGAGTTACACACAGACAGGGGTCAAGGAGTAACCGCGCAGAACAGGGTCATGGAATAATCACACAGATAGGGGTCATGGAGTAACCGTGCAGATCAGGGTCATGGAATAATCACACAGATAGGGGTCATGGAGTAACCGTGCAGATCAGGGTCATGGAATAATCACACAGATAGAGGTCATGGAGTAACCGTGCAGAACAGGGTCATGGAATAATCACACAGATGGGTCATGGAGTAACCGTGCAGAACAGGGTCATGGAAAAATCACACAGATAGGGGTCATGGAGTAACCGTGCAGATCAGGTCATGGAATAATACCACATATAGGGTCATGGAGTAACCAAGCAGATAGGGTCTGGATAAAACCACACAGATAGGGGTCAAGGAGTAACGTGCAGATCAGGGTCATGGAATAATCACACAGATAGGGGTCATGGAGTAACCGTGCAGATCAGGGTCATGGAATAATCACACAGATAGGGGTCATGGAGTAACCGTGCAGATCAGGGTCATGGAATAATCACACAGATAGGGGTCATGGAGTAACCGTGCAGATCAGGGTCATGGAATAATCACACAGATAGGGGTCATGGAGTAACCGTGCAGATCAGGGTCATGGAATAATCACACAGATAGGGGTCATGGAGTAACCGTGCAGATCAGGGTCATGGAATAATCACACAGATAGGGGTCATGGAGTAACCGTGCAGATCAGGTTCATGGAATAATCACACAGATAGGGGTCATGGAGTAACCGTGCAGATCAGGGTCATGGAATAATCACACAGATAGGGGTCATGGAGAACCGCGCAGAACAGGGTCATGGAATAATCACACAGATAGGGGTCATGGAGTAACCGTGCAGATCAGGGTCATGGAATAATCACACAGATAGGGGTCAGGAGTAACCGTGCAGATCAGGGTCATGGAATAATCACACGATAGGGGTCAAGGAGCATTATAGGGGTCGGAGTAACCGTGCAGATCAGGGTCATGGAATAATCACACAGATAGGGGTCATGGAGTAACCGTGCAGATCAGGGTCATGGAATAATACCACATATAGGGAGTCATGGAGTAACCAAGCAGATAGGGTACTGGAGTAACACACAGATAGGGGTCAAGGAGTAACCGTGCAGATCAGGGTCATGGAATAATCAACAGACAGGGGTCATGGATAACCGTGCAGAACAGGGTCATGGAATAATCACACAGATAGGGGTCATGGAGTAACCGTGCAGAACAGGGTCATGGAATAATACCACATATGGGGTCATGGAGTAACCAAGCAGAAGGGGTCTGAGTAATAACCACACAGATAGGGGTCAGGAGTAACCGTGCAGATCAGGGTCATGGAATAATCACACAGATAGGGGTCAGGAGTAACCGTGCAGAACAGGGTCATGGAATAATCACACAGATAGGGGTCATGGAGTAACCGTGCATATCAGGGTCATGGAATAATCACACAGATAGGGGTCCAGGAGTAACCGTGCAGAACAGGGTCATGGAATAATCACACAGATAGGGGTCATGGAGTAACCGTGCAGAACAGGGTCATGGAATAATCACACAGATAGGGGTCATGGAGTAACCGTGCAGAACAGGGTCATGGAATAATCACACAGATAGGGGTCATGGAGTAACCGTGCAGAACAGGGTCATGGAATAATCACACAGATAGGGGTCATGGAGTAACCGTGCAGAACAGGGTCATGGAATAATCACACAGATAGGGGTCAAGGAGTAACCGTGCAGATCAGGGTCATGGAATAATCACACAGATAGGGGTCATGGAGTAACCGTGCAGAACAGGGTCATGGAATAATACACAGATAGGAGTCATGGAGTAACCAAGCAGATAGGGTACATGGATACCACACAGACAGGGGTCATGGAGTAACCGCAGAACAGGGTCATGGAATATCACACAGATAGGGTCATGGAGTAGTAACGTGCAGATCAGGGTCATGGAATAATCACACAGATAGGGGTCATGGAGTAACCGCGCAGATCAGGGTCATGGAATAATCACACAGATAGGGGTCATGGAGTAACCGTGCAGATCAGGGTCATGGAATAATCACACAGATAGGGGTCAGGAGTAACCGCGCAGATCAGGGTCATGGAATAATCACAAGATAGGGGTCAAGGAGTAACCGTGCAGATCAGGGTCATGGAATAATCACACAGATAGGGTCATGGAGTAACCGCGCAGATCAGGGTCATGGAATAATCACACAGATAGGGGTCATGGAGTAACCGTGCAGAACAGGGTCATGGAATAATCACACAGATAGGGTCAAGAGTAACCGTGCAGAACAGGGTCATGGAATAATCACACAGATAGGGGTCATGGAGTAACCGTGCAGATCAGGGTCATGGAAATAATCACACAGATAGGGGTCATGGAGTAACCGTGCAGATCAGGGTCATGGAATAATCACACAGATAGGGGTCATGGAGCAAACCGTGCTGCAGATCAGGGTCATGGAATATAATCACACAGATAGGGGTCATGGGAGTAAACCGTGCAGAACAGGGTCATGGAATATACCACAGAGAGGAGTCATGGAGTAACCAAGAAGATAGCGGGTACTGGAGTTACCACACAGACAGGGGTCATGGAGTAACCGCGCGAACAGGGTCATGGAATAGTCACACAGATAGGGGTCATGGAGTAACCGTGCAGATCAGGGTCATGGAATTAATCACACAGATAGGGGTCATGGAGTAACCGTGCAGATCAGTGTCATGGAATAATCACAACAGATAGGGGTCATGGAGTAACCGTGCCAGAACAGGGTCAATGGAATAATACCACAGATAGGAGTCATGGAGTAACGCAAGCAGATAGGGGTACTGAAGTAACCACACAAGATAGGGGTCCAAGGGAGTAACCGTGCAGAACAGGGTCATGGAATAATACCACATATAGGAGTCATGGAGTAACCAAGCAGATAGGGGTACTGGAGTAACCACACAGATAGGGGTCAAGGAGTAACCGTGCAGAACAGGGTCATGGAATAATCACACAGATAGGGGTCATGGAGTAACCGTGCAGATCAGGGTCATGAAAAAATCACACAGATAGGGGTCATGGAGTAACCGTGCAGATCAGGGTCATGGAATAATCACACAGATAGGGGTCATGGAGTAACCGTGCAGATCAGGGTCATGGAATAATCACACAGATAGGGGTCATGGGAGTAACCGTGCAGAACAGGGTCATGGAATAATACCACAGATAGGGGTCATGGAGTAACCGTGCAGATCAGGGTCATGGAATAATCACACAGATAGGGGTCATGGAGTACCGTGCAGATCAGGGTCATGGAATAATCACACAGATAGGGGTCATGGAGTAACCGCGCAGAACAGGGTCATGGAATAATCACACAGATAGGGGTCATGGAGTAACCGTGCAGATCAGGGTCATGGAATAATCACACAGATAGGGGTCAAAGAGTAACCGTGCAGAACAGGGGTCATGGAATAATCACACAGATAGGGGTCATGGAGTAACCGCGCAGAACAGGGTCATGGAATAATCACACAGATAGGGGTCATGGAGTAACCGTGCAGATCAGGGTCATGGAATAATCACACAGATAGGGGTCATGGAGTAACCGTGCAGATCAGGGTCATGAAATAATCACACAGATAGGGGTCATGGAGTAACCCTGCAGAACAGGGTCATGGAATAATCACACAGATAGGGGTCATGGAGTAACCGTGCAGAACAAGGGTCATGGAATAATCACACAGATAGGGGTCATGGAGTAACCGTGCAGAACAGGGTCATGGAATAATACCACAGATAGGAGTCATGGAGTAACCAAGCAGATAGCGGTACCTGGAGTTACCACACAGACAGGGGTCAAGGAGTAACCGCGCAGAACAGGGTCATGGAATAATCACACAGATAGGGGTCATGGAGTAACCGTGGCAGATCAGGGTCATGGAATAATCACACAGATAGGGGTCATGGAGTAACCGTGCAGATCAGGGTCATGGAATAATCACACAGATAGAGGTCATGGAGTAACCGTGCAGAACATGGTCATGGAATAATCAACACAGATAGGGGTCATGGAGTAACCGTGCAGAACAGGGTCATGGAAAAATCACACAGATAGGGGTCATGGAGTAACCGTGCAGATCAGGTTCATGGAATAATACCACATATAGGAGTCATGGAGTAACCAAGCAGATAGGGGTACTGGAGTAACCACACAGATAGGGGTCAAGGAGTAACCGTGCAGATCAGGGTCATGGAATAATCCACACAGATAGGGGTCATGGAGTAACCGCGCAGAACAGGGTCATGGAATAATCACACAGAAGGGGTCATGGAGTAACCGTGCAGAACAGGGTCATGGAAAAATCACACAGATAGGGGTCATGGAGTAACCGTGGCAGATCAGGTTCAATGGAATAATACCACATATAGGAGTCCTGGAGTAACCAAGCAGATAGGGGTACTGGAGTAACCACACAGATAGGGGTCAAGGAGTAACCGTGCAGATCAGGGTCATGGAATAATCACACAGATAGGGGTCATGGAGTAACCGCGCAGATCAGGGTCATGGAATAATCACACAGATAGGGGTCATGGAGTAACCGTGCAGATCAGGTCATGGAATAATCACACAGATAGGGGTCATGGAGTAACCGTGCAGATCAGGTTCATGGAATAATCACACAGATAGGGGTCATGGAGTAACCGTGCAGATCAGGGTCATGGAATAATCACACAGATAGGGGTCATGGAGTAACCGTGCAGATCAGGGTCATGGAATAATCACAACAGATAGGGGTCATGGAGTAAACCGTGCAGATCAGGTTCATGGAATAATCACACAGATAGGGGGTCATGGAGTAACCGTGGCAGATCAGGGTCATGGAATAATCACACAGATAGGGGTCATGGAGTAACCGCGCAGATCAGGGTCATGGAATAATCACACAGATAGGGGTCATGGAGTAACCGTGCAGATCAGGGTCATGGAATAATCACACAGATAGGGGTCAAGGAGTACCGCGCAGATCAGGGTCATGGAATAATCACACAGATAGGGGTTCAAGGAGTAACCGTGCAGATCAGGGTCATGGAATAATCACAACAGATAGGGGTCATGGAGTAACCGCGCAGATCAGGGGTCATGGAATAATACCACATATAGGAGTCATGGAGTAACCAAGCAGATAGGGGTACTGGAGTAACCACACAGATAGGGGTCAAGGAGTAACCGTGCAGATCAGGGTCAGGAATAATCAAATCAGACAGGGGTCATGGAATAACCGTGCAGAACAGGGTCATGGAATAATCACACAGATAGGGGTCATGGAGTAGACCGTGCAGAACAGGTCATGGAATAATACCACATATAGGAGTCATGGAGTAACCAGCAGATAGGGGTACTGGAGTAACCACACAGATAGGGGTCAAGGAGTAACCGTGCAGATCAGGGTCATGGAATAATCACACAGATAGGGGTCATGGAGTAACCGTGCAGAACAGGGTCATGGAATAATCACACAGATAGGGGTCATGGAGTAACCGTGCATATCATGGTCATGGAATAATCACACAGATAGGGGTCAAGGAGTAACCGTGCAGAACAGGGTCTGGAATAATCACACAGTAGGGGTCATGGAGTAACCGTGCAGAACAGGGTCATGGAATAATCACACAGATAGGGGTCATGGAGTAACCGTGGCAGAACAGGGTCATGAATATCACACAGATAGGGGTCATGGAGTAACCGTGCAGAACAGGGTCATGGGAATAATCACACAGATAGGGGTCATGGAGTAACCGTGCAGAACAGGGTCATGGAATAATCACACAGATAGGGGTCAAGGAGTAACCGTGCAGATCAGGGTCATTGGAATAATCACACAGATAGGGGTCATGGAGTAAACCGTGCAGAACAGGGTCATGGAATAATACCACAGATAGGAGTCATGGAGTAACCAAGCAGATAGCGGTACTGGAGTTTACCACACAGACAGGGTCATGGAGTAACCGCACAGAACAGGGTCATGGAATAGTCACACAGATAGGGGTCATGGAGTAACCGTGCAGATCAGGGTCATGGAATAATCACACAGATAGGGGTCATGGAGTAACCGCGCAGATCAGGGTCATGGAATAATCACACAGATAGGGGTCATGGAGTAACCGTGCAGATCAGGGTCATGGAATAATCACACAGATAGGGGTCAAGGAGTAACCGCGCAGATCAGGGTCATGGAATAATCACACAGATAGGGGTCAAGGAGTAAACCGTGCAGATCAGGGTCATGGAATAATCACACAGATAGGGGTCATGGAGTAACCGCGCAGATCAGGGTCATGGAATAATCACACAGATAGGGGTCATGGAGTAACCGTGCAGAACAGGGTCATGGAATAATCACACAGATAGGGGTCAAAGAGTAACCGTGCAGAACAGGGTCATGGAATAATCACACAGATAGGGGTCATGGAGTAACCGTGCAGATCAGGGTCATGAAATAATCACACAGATAGGGGTCATGGAGTAACCGTGCAGATCAGGGTCATGGAATAATCACACAGATAGGGGTCATGGAGCAACCGTGCAGATCAGGGTCATGGAATAATCACACAGATAGGGGTCATGGAGTAACCGTGCAGAACAGGGTCATGGAATAATACCACAGATAGGAGTCATGGAGTAACCAAGAAGATAGCGGTACTGGAGTTACCACACAGACAGGGGTCATGGAGTAACCGCGCAGAACAGGGTCATGGAATAGTCACACAGATAGGGGTCATGGAGTAACCGTGCAGATCAGGGTCATGGAATTATCACACAGATAGGGGTCATGGAGTAACCGTGCAGATCAGGGTCATGGAATAATCACACAGATAGGGGTCATGGAGTAACCGTGCAGAACAGGGTCATGGAATAATACCACAGATAGGAGTCATGGAGTAACCAAGCAGATAGGGGTACTGGAGTAACCCACACAGATAGGGGTCAAGGAGTAACCGTGCAGAACAGGGTCATGGAATAATACCACATATAGGAGTCATGGAGTAACCAAGCAGATAGGGGTACTGGAGTAACCACACAGATAGGGGTCAAGGAGTAACCGTGCAGAACAGGGTCATGGAATAATCACACAGATAGGGGTCATGGAGTAACCGTGCAGATCAGGGTCATGAAAAAATCACACAGATAGGGGTCATGGAGTAACCGTGCAGATCAGGGTCATGGAATAATCACACAGATAGGGGTCATGGAGTAACCGTGCAGATCAGGGTCATGGAATAATCACACAGATAGGGGTCATGGAGTAACCGTGCAGAACAGGGTCATGGAATAATACCACAGATAGGGGTCATGGAGTAACCGTGCAGATCAGGGTCATGGAATAATCACACAGATAGGGGTCATGGAGTAACCGTGCAGATCAGGGTCATGGGAATAATCACACAGATAGGGGTCATGGAGTAACCGCGCAGAACAGGGTCATGGAATAATCACACAGATAGGGGTCATGGAGTAACCGTGCAGATCAGGGTCATGGAATAATCACACAGATAGGGGTCAAAGAGTAACCGTGCAGAACAGGGTCATGGAATAATCACACAGATAGGGGTCATGGAGTAACCGCGCAGAACAGGGTCATGGAATAATCACACAGATAGGGGTCATGGAGTAACCGTGCAGATCAGGGTCATGGAATAATCACACAGATAGGGGTCATGGAGTAACCGTGCAGATCAGGGTCATGAAATAATCACACAGATAGGGGTCATGGAGTAACCGCGCAGAACAGGGTCATGGAATAATCACACAGATAGGGGTCATGGAGTAACCGTGCAGAACAGGGTCATGGAATAATCACACAGATAGGGGTCATGGAGTAAACCGTGCAGAACAGGGTCATGGAATAATACCACAGATAGGAGTCATGGAGTAACCAAGCAGATAGCGGTACTGGAGTTACCACACAGACAGGGGTCAAGGAGTAACCGCGCAGAACAGGGTCATGGAATAATCACACAGATAGGGGTCATGGAGTAACCGTGCAGATCAGGGTCATGGAATAATCACACAGATAGGGGTCATGGAGTAACCGTGCAGATCAGGGTCATGGAATAATCACACAGATAGAGGTCATGGAGTAACCGTGCAGAACAGGGTCATGGAATAATCACACAGATAGGGGTCATGGAGTAGTAACCGTGCAGAACAGGGTCATGGAAAAATCACACAGATAGGGGTCATGGAGTAACCGTGCAGATCAGGTTCATGGAATAATACCACATATAGGAGTCATGGAGTAACCAAGCAGATAGGGGTACTGGGTAGTAACCACACAGATAGGGGTCAAGGAGTAACCGTGCAGATCAGGGTCATGGAATAATCACACAGATAGGGGTCATGGAGTAACCGCGCAGATCAGGGTCATGGAATAATCACACAGATAGGGGTCATGGAGTAACCGTGCAGATCAGGGTCATGGAATAATCACACAGATAGGGGTCATGGAGTAACCGTGCAGATCAGGTTCATGGAATAATCACACAGATAGGGGTCATGGAAGTAAACGTGCAGATCAGGGTCATGGAATAATCACACAGATAGGGGTCATGGAGTAACCGTGCAGATCAGGGTCATGGAATAATCACACAGATAGGGGTCATGGAGTAACCGTGCAGATCAGGTTCATGGAATAATCACACAGATAGGGGTCATGGAGTAACCGTTGCAGATCAGGGTCATGGAATAATCACACAGATAGGGGTCATGGAGTAACCGCGCAGATCAGGGTCATGGAATAATCACACAGATAGGGGTCATGGAGTAACCGTGCAGATCAGGGTCATGGAATAATCACACAGATAGGGGTCAAGGAGTAACCGCGCAGATCAGGGTCATGGAATAATCACACAGATAGGGGTCAAGGAGTAACCGTGCAGATCAGGGTCATGGAATAATCACACAGATAGGGGTCATGGAGTAACCGCGCAGATCAGGGTCATGGAATAATACCACATATAGGAGTCATGGAGTAACCAAGCAGATAGGGGTACTGGAGTAACCACACAGATAGGGGTCAAGGAGTAACCGTGCAGATCAGGGTCATGGAATAATCAAACAGACAGGGGTCATGGAATAACCGTGCAGAACAGGGTCATGGAATAATCACACAGATAGGGGTCATGGAGTAACCGTGCAGAACAGGGTCATGGAATAATACCACATATAGGAGTCATGGAGTAACCAAGCAGATAGGGGTACTGGAGTAACCACACAGATAGGGGTCAAGGAGTAACCGTGCAGATCAGGGTCATGGAATAATCACACAGATAGGGGTCATGGAGTAACCGTGCAGAACAGGGTCATGGAATAATCACACAGATAGGGGTCATGGAGTAACCGTGCATATCAGGGTCATGGAATAATCACACAGATAGGGGTCAAGGAGTAACCGTGCAGAACAGGGTCATGGAATAATCACACAGATAGGGGTCATGGAGTAACCGTGCAGAACAGGGTCATGGAATAATCACACAGATAGGGGTCATGGAGTAACCGTGCAGAACAGGGTCATGGAATAATCACACAGATAGGGGTCATGGAGTAACCGTGCAGAACAGGGTCATGGAATAATCACACAGATAGGGGTCATGGAGTAACCGTGCAGAACAGGGTCATGGAATAATCACACAGATAGGGGTCAAGGAGTAACCGTGCAGATCAGGGTCATGGAATAATCACACAGATAGGGGTCATGGAGTAACCGTGCAGAACAGGGTCATGGAATAATACCACAGATAGGAGTCATGGAGTAACCAAGCAGATAGCGGTACTGGAGTTACCACACAGACAGGGGTCATGGAGTAACCGCGCAGAACAGGGTCATGGAATAGTCACACAGATAGGGGTCATGGAGTAACCGTGCAGATCAGGGTCATGGAATTATCACACAGATAGGGGTCATGGAGTAACCGTGCAGATCAGGGTCATGGAATAATCACACAGATAGGGGTCATGGAGTAACCGTGCAGAACAGGGTCATGGAATAATACCACAGATAGGAGTCATGGAGTAACCAAGCAGATAGGGGTACTGGAGTAACCACACAGATAGGGGTCAAGGAGTAACCGTGCAGAACAGGGTCATGGAATAATACCACATATAGGAGTCATGGAGTAACCAAGCAGATAGGGGTACTGGAGTAACCACACAGATAGGGGTCATGGAGTAACCGTGCAGATCAGGGTCATGGAATAATCACACAGATAGGGGTCAAGGAGTAACCGTGCAGATCAGGGTCATGGAATAATCACACAGATAGGGGTCATGGAGTAACCGTGCAGAACAGGGTCATGGAATAATACCACAGATAGGGGTCATGGAGTAACCGTGCAGATCAGGGTCATGGAATAATCACACAGATAGGGGTCATGGAGTAACCGTGCAGATCAGGGTCATGGAATAATCACACAGATAGGGGTCATGGAGTAACCGCGCAGAACAGGGTCATGGAATAATCACACAGATAGGGGTCATGGAGTAACCGTGCAGATCAGGGTCATGGAATAATCACACAGATAGGGGTCAAAGAGTAACCGTGCAGAACAGGGTCATGGAATAATCACACAGATAGGGGTCATGGAGTAACCGCGCAGAACAGGGTCATGGAATAATCACACAGATAGGGGTCATGGAGTAACCGTGCAGATCAGGGTCATGGAATAATCACACAGATAGGGGTCATGGAGTAACCATGCAGATCAGGGTCATGAAATAATCACACAGATAGGGGTCATGGAGTAACCGTGCAGATCAGGGTCATGGAATAATCACACAGATAGGGGTCATGGAGTAACCGTGCAGAACAGGGTCATGGAATAATCACACAGATAGGGGTCATGGAGTAACCGTGCAGAACAGGGTCATGGAATAATACCACAGATAGGAGTCATGGAGTAACCAAGCAGATAGCGGTACTGGAGTTACCACACAGACAGGGGTCAAGGAGTAACCGCGCAGAACAGGGTCATGGAATAATCACACAGATAGGGGTCATGGAGTAACCGTGCAGATCAGGGTCATGGAATAATCACACAGATAGGGGTCATGGAGTAACCGTGCAGATCAGGGTCATGGAATAATCACACAGATAGAGGTCATGGAGTAACCGTGCAGAACAGGGTCATGGAATAATCACACAGATAGGGGTCATGGAGTAACCGTGCAGAACAGGGTCATGGAAAAATCACACAGATAGGGGTCATGGAGTAACCGTGCAGATCAGGTTCATGGAATAATACCACATATAGGAGTCATGGAGTAACCAAGCAGATAGGGGTACTGGAGTAACCACACAGATAGGGGTCAAGGAGTAACCGTGCAGATCAGGGTCATGGAATAATCACACAGATAGGGGTCATGGAGTAACCGCGCAGATCAGGGTCATGGAATAATCACACAGATAGGGGTCATGGAGTAACCGTGCAGATCAGGGTCATGGAATAATCACACAGATAGGGGTCATGGAGTAACCGTGCAGATCAGGTTCATGGAATAATCACACAGATAGGGGTCATGGAGTAACCGTGCAGATCAGGGTCATGGAATAATCACACAGATAGGGGTCATGGAGTAACCGTGCAGATCAGGGTCATGGAATAATCACACAGATAGGGGTCATGGAGTAACCGTGCAGATCAGGTTCATGGAATAATCACACAGATAGGGGTCATGGAGTAACCGTGCAGATCAGGGTCATGGAATAATCACACAGATAGGGGTCATGGAGTAACCGCGCAGATCAGGGTCATGGAATAATCACACAGATAGGGGTCATGGAGTAACCGTGCAGATCAGGGTCATGGAATAATCACACAGATAGGGGTCAAGGAGTAACCGCGCAGATCAGGGTCATGGAATAATCACACAGATAGGGGTCAAGGAGTAACCGTGCAGATCAGGGTCATGGAATAATCACACAGATAGGGGTCATGGAGTAACCGCGCAGATCAGGGTCATGGAATAATACCACATATAGGAGTCATGGAGTAACCAAGCAGATAGGGGTACTGGAGTAACCACACAGATAGGGGTCAAGGAGTAACCGTGCAGATCAGGGTCATGGAATAATCAAACAGACAGGGGTCATGGAATAACCGTGCAGAACAGGGTCATGGAATAATCACACAGATAGGGGTCATGGAGTAACCGTGCAGAACAGGGTCATGGAATAATACCACATATAGGAGTCATGGAGTAACCAAGCAGATAGGGGTACTGGAGTAACCACACAGATAGGGGTCAAGGAGTAACCGTGCAGATCAGGGTCATGGAATAATCACACAGATAGGGGTCATGGAGTAACCGCGCAGATCAGGGTCATGGAATAATCACACAGATAGGGGTCATGGAGTAACCGTGCAGATCAGGGTCATGGAATAATCACACAGATAGGGGTCATGGAGTAACCGTGCAGATCAGGTTCATGGAATAATCACACAGATAGGGGTCATGGAGTAACCGTGCAGATCAGGGTCATGGAATAATCACACAGATAGGGGTCATGGAGTAACCGTGCAGATCAGGGTCATGGAATAATCACACAGATAGGGGTCATGGAGTAACCGTGCAGATCAGGTTCATGGAATAATCACACAGATAGGGGTCATGGAGTAACCGTGCAGATCAGGGTCATGGAATAATCACACAGATAGGGGTCATGGAGTAACCGCGCTGATCAGGGTCATGGAATAATCACACAGATAGGGGTCATGGAGTAACCGTGCAGATCAGGGTCATAGAATAATCACACAGATAGGGGTCATGGAGTAACCCCGCAGATCAGGGTCATGGAATAATCACACAGATAGGGGTCAAGGAGTAACCGTGCAGATCAGGGTCATGGAATAATCACACAGATAGGGGTCATGGAGTAACCGCGCAGATCAGGGTCATGGAATAATACCACATATAGGAGTCATGGAGTAACCAAGCAGATAGGGGTACTGGAGTAACCACACAGATAGGGGTCAAGGAGTAACCGTGCAGATCAGGGTCATGGAATAATCAAACAGACAGGGGTCATGGAGTAACCGTGCAGAACAGGGTCATGGAATAATCACACAGATAGGGGTCAAGGAGTAACCGCGCAGAACAGGGTCATGGAATAATCACACAGATAGGGGTCATGGAGTAACCGCGCAGAACGCGCAGAACAGGGTCATGGAATAATCACACAGATAGGGGTCATGGAGTAACCGTGCAGAACAGGGTCATGGAATAATCACACAGATAGGGGTCATGGAGTAACCGCGCAGAACAGGGTCATGGAATAATCACACAGATAGGGGTCATGGAGTAACCGTGCAGATCAGGGTCATGGAATAATCACACAGATAGGGGTCATGGAGTAACCGTGCAGATCAGGGTCATGGAATAATCACACAGATAGGGGTCATGGAGTAACCGCGCAGAACAGGGTCATGGAATAATCACACAGATAGGAGTCATGGAGTAACCAAGCAGATAGCGGTACTGGAGTTACCACACAGACAGGGGTCATGGAGTAACCGCGCAGAACAGGGTCATGGAATAATCACACAGATAGGGGTCATGGAGTAACCGTGCAGAACAGGGTCATGGAATAATCACACAGATAGGGGTCATGGAGTAACCGTGCAGAACAGGGTCATGGAATAATCACACAGATAGGGGTCATGGAGTAACCGTGCAGAACAGGGTCATGGAATAATCACACAGATAGGGGTCATGGAGTAACCGTGCAGAACAGGGTCATGGAATAATCACACAGATAGGGGTCATGGAGTAACCGTGCATATCAGGGTCATGGAATAATCACACAGATAGGGGTCAAGGAGTAACCGTGCAGAACAGGGTCATGGAATAATCACACAGATAGGGGTCATGGAGTAACCGTGCAGAACAGGGTCATGGAATAATCACACAGATAGGGGTCATGGAGTAACCGTGCAGAACAGGGTCATGGAATAATCACACAGATAGGGGTCATGGAGTAACCGTGCAGAACAGGGTCATGGAATAATCACACAGATAGGGGTCATGGAGTAACCGTGCAGAACAGGGTCATGGAATAATCACACAGATAGGGGTCATGGAGTAACCGTGCAGAACAGGGTCATGGAATAATCACACAGATAGGGGTCAAGGAGTAACCGTGCAGATCAGGGTCATGGAATAATCACACAGATAGGGGTCATGGAGTAACCGTGCAGAACAGGGTCATGGAATAATCACACAGATAGGGGTCATGGAGTAACCGTGCATATCAGGGTCATGGAATAATCACACAGATAGGGGTCATGGAGTAACCGTGCAGATCAGGGTCATGGAATAATACCACAGATAGGGGTCATGGAGTAACCGTGCAGAACAGGGTCATGGAATAATCACACAGATAGGGGTCATGGAGTAACCGTGCATATCAGGGTCATGGAATAATCACACAGATAGGGGTCATGGAGTAACCGTGCAGATCAGGGTCATGGAATAATACCACAGATAGGGGTCATGGAGTAACCGCGCAGAACAGGGTCATGGAATAATCACACAGATAGGGGTCATGGAGTAACCGTGCAGATCAGGGTCATGGAATAATCACACAGATAGGGGTCATGGAGTAACCGTGCAGATCAGGGTCATGGAATAATCACACAGATAGGGGTCATGGAGTAACCGTGCAGATCAGGGTCATGGAATAATCACACAGATAGGGGTCATGGAGTAACCGTGCAGAACAGGGTCATGAAATAACCACACAGATAGGGGTCATGGAGTAACCGCGCAGATCAGGGTCATGAAATAACCACACAGATAGGGGTCAAGGAGTAACCGTGCAGATCAGGGTCATGAAATAACCACACAGATAGGGGTCAAGGAGTAACCGTGCAGATCAGGGTCATGGAATAATCACACAGATAGGGGTCATGGAGTAACCGTGCAGATCAGGGTCATGGAATAATCACACAGATAGGGGTCATGGAGTAACCGTGCAGATCAGGGTCATGAAATAACCACACAGATAGGGGTCAAGGAGTAACCGCGCAGATAGGGGTTGATAAGTAACTGAACAGAAAGGGGGTGAGAGTGTGGAAAGATGATGGGAAATTGAAGGACAAGAAGATTTGATATTTGAAACATAACTTTTATAACAAGTGATCATCTGAAAAAGAATTACAGGAACTTATAGATCAACAATGTTGCAGATGCTTTCTCTAATAGATTATTCAATATAAAACACAAAGTTACATTTACCAACATCTCCCAAAAAATAAAACTATTGGCTGATTACCCTTAACCTAGATTTGATTCCTTCTGATACAGAATTTTGTTGTAGTTATGCTTTGTTTTAGCTTTTAACTGCAAGATGAGTAAATCACTGACTAAATAATATTAATCAAGAAGAAACGATGATAGTTGGTACCTGGCAGATCCTGGTCTTGTTCTTCCTCATCACTGACCAGAATGTCTGACAACATGAGAGTCTGCTCTACCCCTGACTCCCCATCTCCTTCATCCAGCCACCTGTATATACAACCAGAAATGTGAAAATGTACTTATTAAATGGAATAAGGATTAAAAGTGGCATCTGATTGTTTGGACCAAAAATCTTTTTATTAAACATAAACAAATATATAATTGTTACTTGAACAGTTCTTACAGAATTCTGTTTATTGATGTCCTACACCTGCACGAAAAGTGAACCATAATGCCACAATCATCATTACAAAAATGTATTTCCTATCAGAGCTATGCTGCACAGTTGGCTTTTTTTAAAATAGGAAGAGCATGTGACCAATTATGCTTTAGCTCATCCATGTCATCTGCTCTGACATTGATGTTTATTTTTAGCCGGAATTCGAATAGTTCTTATTTATAGATTTGAAAAGAATGAATTTTTTTAAAAGCAGTTTAAAAAGTTTATTGTCTTCAAATTCAGATACAGTTTACAATCCTCTAAGCTTTGACTAAAGAATATTTTTTTTGGCAGAAATAATGCACAAATACCCCAAGAGATCTCAGATACTGTTACATATATTTGACATAGGCAAACTGTCGGATACCACCTTTAAGGTAAAAATGGCATGAATATTTATCATATTTTTTTATTTATTAAAATTCAAAATGCCATACAAAACCCTTTTTTTAAAGCTGTATTTATTCTTAGTGACAAAAGAAAACACAACATAACACAATAATTATTCTACCTCTGCATTAATAAGTTCACTTTAAAGACTTTAAAACAACCGCACAATAATAGCCTTCTGCCATTTAGAGGTCGCAGGCTGGAACCAGATTAAATAGTTTAACATAATGTTAGGCCCATGTTGATTGAATACTGGGGTTTTGATGATGAAGATCAATCAACAAGAGTGCTTCAACATGATTAGTCATTGCCCAAGAATAAGCCAAGACAATTATTTGGGATTGGGATTTTTGCCGATACTGTACAGCAACTTTTCTATCATTATAGCACAGGGGCACTAATGAGGTGCCCAGGGACTGAACCCGGCCGGTCCATTATAGTGACATCGTCTAGTCAGGCGTTTATAATCGATGATAACAGTGCTTTCTGTACATGAATTTTGCTAAGAAAAAATAAAAACAGTCAATAACTCTTGAACAAATAATCCAATGTAATGTCACCTTATCTCACAATTACAAATCTTTATCAATCATCCAAGCAAGTTTCAAGAAATTCAAAAAATTATAAAGTATGAAGAGGGAATAATGTGCACACAAACTGGCCAACAGACAGATGAACAGTGCTGACCATACAATAAGAAGGCTCTTCCAGCATACAAAAACACTGGAAAGAAACACTCTTACTTTAAAAATCAACATACAAACAAATCACTGAGGCAAGTTTTGTGCTTATTTATTTAATCTAAAGAAAAAAACAAGGATGCATAAAATCCCTTTTTTTAATGTAAGATTAATTTTTGTGAACAGTCAAATTAAAATCTACTCATGGTTATGTACCCACTAATAACCATAAGGTGATTGCATACCTGCCATATCTGAAGACATATCTAATGGTGGTGTCGGGGTTCTCCTGTATAACAACCCGGTCCAAGAGCCAGCCCGATCCCGGCCCTGACCCGTCATGTTTGATCTTGATCTTAGACAGCTTTCCCAGGTCCACTGCACTAAGCTCAAAGACATCCTTCTGTAAAATGATCAATACATGTCTCCCGTAAACATTCTTCTGTAAAATGATTAATTCATGAATCAGATTAACATCTATATGTAAAATGATTATTACATGTCTCAGAATAACATCCTACTGGAAAATTATTAATTCATGTCTCAGATTACCATCCTTCTGTAAAATGATTAATACATGTCTCAGAGTAACATCCTTCTGAAAAATTATTAATACACGTCTCAGATTAACATTCTTCTGAAAAATGATTAATACATGTCTCAGATTAACATCCTTCTGAAAAATTATTAATACACGTCTCAGATTAACATTCTTCTGAAAAATGATTCATTCATGTCTTAGATTAATGTTCTTCTGAAAAATTATTAATTCATGTCTCAGATAAACAGCCATCTGCTAAAGGAAATTATTATTACACTTCAGATTAAATTTTAACTATTTTCTCTTTAAAAATTGGCTGACTGTCCACCACCAATTTCAAACCCATGTTATAAGCTAATTTTGTTTTCATTGAAAAACCCTGTTAAAAAAATTCCTTAAGTGCGCAAAATACCAGGTCTTTGTGCATATTATGTATATCCTTGTATACTTTTAATTTACAATGACAAAATAGTTATAAAATGGCATGACAAAGCTACATTAAGGCTTACATTTCCTTTCTCCAGTTTGTTTGTGTGTGTTTTGGAGGCCATCAGTTTCCGATACCCTGTGTCGCCACACTCTCCAAATACCTGCAGGAACACAGTGGCATCTGTCCCTGCCTTGGACTCATGTCCAGTGTAGATGGTCACCTGGTAGGTGTACACTGAAACAGAGGGATTAAAGATTAGCCGGCATTTTTGCCGATACTGTAAAGCGACAATTCTATCATCATAGCACTGGGGCACTTATGAGGTGCCCAGGGACTGAATCCGGCCGGTCCATTATACTGACACCAACCAGTCAGGTGTAATGCTGTCCTATTAGCCCCGAGCATTAGGAGGGAAGCCACTACTACCAATTTTATAGTCTTTGGTATAGTAAAAATTATTACATTTTTAAAGAAAAAAAGCTCTTAGCATACATCATCATTTGGATTGTTTCATTTAAATATATATTTTCTCTTTCTGAAAATTATGAACTGTTTCTATTTGAAAATACCAGGAAATGCAAGTACCGAGTCCTGTAAGCTGGTTAATGCAGCCTAGTTGGCCATTTTGCAGACTGACTGTTTCAAGGCAAAAACTGTTGGGTTTTCACCATTTAATGATGTCTCAGTGATTTTTGTCACTTTTACATTAAACTGATATTGTAAATACCTTTTATTTCACCTTTTGTAAATATTAATATATGTTGCAATCCTTATCGGACCTTTTTCAAATTTTTGTATCATCAATATCTTCTTCCACATGTATAATTGTTTGTATTTTGGGTTTTATGGCATACTGACACTTGATAGGTCATATTTATTACTGCCTTACAGAGCTATGATTATTTTGGAATGATAACAATGAACTTTATGGCAATAAAAAGTAGTAAAGAAGACTAAAACAATTGTGTACTGTGAGTAACATGTGGCAAGAAATAAATTTTATATTATGCCAAACATAACTAATCGTAGTAGTAGCCTAGTAATATTTTAAATATCATACATTCCATCAGAATGTGAAAGCACTTCGCAAAAGTATTAAATCATTTGAATACTGAAAATCTATTTTTATTTTTCAATCAGACATTCCAGTTGTTTTCAATGAATGTTTATGACAAATCTCTGGTAGATTTAACCACCACCCACCTGCCAGCTGGTTGTCAGGACGAATTACAGGGAGTTCCCGCCAGAAGTCTTGGTATTCTGTGTTTTTCACTGTGACGTCTGCTGCAAACTCGTATTTTTTTTGTGACGCAAGATGTGTCACTGTCAGCTTGTCTATGAACCAGGTGGCGCTACTGTTGTCCTCTTCCTCAGGGAAACCCACCCTGACCTTGTATATTTCACCAAGGTCACCAGCTTCCTTGATCTGCCAGTGATACAAGAAGAAAATTATTAAATCCTCATTTTGGTTGTTTAAAATTTTCCAACTTAGCATCTTTTTGTTTTATAAATATTGTTAAAATTCAAAAGCAAAGTAAATCAAGGTCATAATAATTCTTGATATGTAATTTACAACAATGTATAGAGATCTAGATCTTACAAGCTTAACTTTTCTTGCACTTTCTTTGCAAATTGTTAGCTGCACTTTATGGAGAATTTGTCAAAAAACACACTTTTTTTTTTAATATATGCATCTGAATCAAAATACAGACATATTTAATGTGGAAAAGTAAGCAGATTTAACTGCAGTCCTGTTCATGAAGAGTTTTTCATCTATTTTTGTTTTCAAGCTGCTTTACTTTTTCCAATGAAACAAAACAAAGCTTTTTTATTATACTGATATTTTAAAATTCATTACATGTCTATAAACAAAATATGGAAGTAGCTTTTTATCTTTTCTGTTACCACATTTGTGTTAACAATTTTGAAAAAAAAAAACTTAAAAGAAAAAAAAAGTATTGAACAAAGAAGGAACTGTTATTCCAAGTTGAAAACCTTAGCCAAATAAAAAATTCTCATTCAACATTTAAATGTTAAATTTGACATGATTTATATTTATATAAACATTGAGCTAAGCTGTTATTTAAAATAGTTTCTAAGCATTGGGATTGCTTCTGCCTTTTGCTCTTTTGTCAAGAGACTGGTGTTGCTTGCATTCCCTTTTTTCGTAAGAAGGGACTTTACTCTATTAAAAAAACTACATTCTTACCTCCCTTATGGGTAGGTATTTGGTAAATAGTTACTGCATAAAACTTAAATTTTTTCCACTTTTTAAACCTTTGAAAAACACTTAGGATTGAAGCATGCACATAAAATGGAATCTTATTGATTGAGATAAGAAAATATTCAAAAGGTTGGGCGCTTATATTTAAAAATAGGCAAATTAAAGATATAATGTATTATACTTCTGATATAAAGTACATGTATATGAAAATACCTTCCCACAAGGGAGATAATTAAAACATTTCTTTAATTTTGAAAATAGGCAATTACACACCTGCAAGGAACCTGCTTCTTCCTTTTCCAGGAATTAGCAGATGAAGCTGCATGCAAAATTGAAACTGCAATCAATCCCACAATACCTTGAATGTGTCTGTGTTGCCCATGGAAAACCTGAAGTCTGGACTGTCTCCCACACAGTGTGGCTGGCTGTGTCCACGGGCCCCATACAGGACCAGGACTGCAGGACTGTTTGTACCATCTCCTGACTTCCCACCTGTTGTCACACTGATACTCCATTCATCTACATGGGAGACATAAACAATAGTGGCTGTGTTTTGTTTTTAAAATACATCACAGTGACCAATTATGATCATTTTAGACTTGTCCAGCTATTTTGGTCTAGGAGAACCCTAGATAAATGTCATTCTAGAAATGTCCAGCTATTTTGGTCTAGGAGGACCCTAGATAAATGTCTGGGTAGAACCACTGGCACACAGCAGGTCAGCTGGAATACCTAAGCACATTAACCCTTTCATTTATAGTTCATCTATAATTTTTATAATTCACTTGATGTTGTTTTTCTTTAGAAGAGATAAAAGGATTATAATAAATGTATGTTCAACTTGTAATAATAGATTTAAGGCTGAAACAGTCTACACATATACCCTTTGACATGCAGAGTCTGATAATAATTGTGAATGGTTTGTAAAGGCATAAAATGGTGTATACATGCAGGAAAGGGTTAAATTAAGTCTTTCATCCTGAATTGGACTCGAACCCATGTGGTAAGAACCTAAGCAGACAAAGGAGTTACAAGTTGGCAACTCTACAACTATGCTACAGTGCTTGCAACAGTAAAGCCACTCTGAGAAATTTTTCAATAATGTTGGTTTCAATCATTTTTAAATTTTCAAACAATGCCTTTTAGAACTGAAGATAATTCTGACTGTAATAGCAGTCACTGATATATGAAATCAAAATAGTGGTCAGAACTAAGCAACACCTGTCAGTGAACAAAACATTTGTTATGGTTACCTGCTATATTGAAATGCTTTGGATAGTGAACAAGTATTTCAAGTTTGGAGACAATGTGTTGGATGTTTATTTTTTTAAGAAAAGCACATTACCAAAAACATCTAGCCAACACAGAAAATTTTCAGTCTGAAATGGGGAAAAACTCTACAAAATTTTTTTTTAAGAGTTACCAGTCTTGAGTTACATGCCCTTTGAAATAGGTACTGCTGTTAATAGTTACATCAAGTTTAAAATAAATATCTTTAAGCATTTTCAAGAATTGGATCTTAACCAAAAAGGTAAACCAACCCTGATGCCAAGGCAAGGCTCAAGTCAGTTAGCCCCAGGATTTTTCTTCAAAAAGCAAAGCTTAAAAAGGTCTGTTTAAAAAAGAAAAATCATCTCAAAGTTGCAGTTGTGTTCTGCTCTCTTTTACCTAAATAGGAACCCACATTATGTTAATGACGATAATAATGAAATGCAGACATTACTACAATTATACCAATTTTTCAACAATTTATTCTTTTGATCAAACAAAAAATGCTTCTGGAATTGAAATATGCCCCTAGAATGCAATGACATTGAACAGGATGAGATGGGATGGGATTTGCCGGCATTTTTGGTGATACTGTGCAGCGACATTTCTTTCATTCTAGCACAGGGGACTTATGAGGTGCCCAGGGACTGAACCCGGCCAGTCCATTATACTGACACCAACGAGTCAGGCATAATGCTGTCCCCTTAGCCCCGAGCATTAGGAGGGAAGCCACTAATACCAACTTAAAAGTCTTTGGTTTGACCAGGCCTGGGTTTGAACCCACGACCTCCCGATCCACAAGCCGATGCTCTACCACTTGAGCTATTGCGGTCGGTCATTGAACAGGGCCTTGACATTGATGATTGCAATTTCAAATCGGCAACAAATTTCAAGGGTACGTCAGTTATATACTGGGTTTGACAGACTACCTGTGAAAAATGGCAAAGATATGACCAAGACACTTGTATATGTTAGTCAAAAGTACATGTAGTTGTATGAGTAGTCGTTACAAGGTATGACCTTAAATATGACCTTCAGCATGACCTTCACCTTAATGGTTGCACCTGTATATGTTATGCCAAGTGTATGCTTGTAAAAGCGTAAAGTTTGATTGGAGTACAGTAAATAATATGACCATTAAAGCGGAGATACAAAAATGATACAGACTATGATACGATATGCTGCCCTTTAGTGACATTGAGACATCATCTACCTTCAGCTTGAGGGGTTGGTTGTCGTGGTGATTCCACAGTCTTAGTCTCTGCCTCCATCACCTGCTGCTCAAGGGGTTCCTTTTTCACTTCTACAACTTCCTGTACAGGGGTTGGTTCCCGATCTGGTGTTGGGGTTGGGGTGTGTCTAATTTCCTGTACAGGGGTTGGTTCCCGATCTGGTGTTGGGGTAGGGGTGTGTCTAGGTGTTATGAGAGGAACTGTTATCTCAGTTGCATTGTTATTGTTACTGTTGCCCAGCTCAGAGACTCCCTCTGTAGGGAACAGAGTCCTTTCAATCTGCCCGTCTGCTTCACCTTTGTCTAGCCAGCTAAATCAGAAAATGTATATGGTCTTATTTAAGGAATTACAAATGTCCATAAAAGGTATCAATTAATATTTAAAATTTTGCAATTACCCGGTATATCACATGTTAGATGAACTTGTCACAAATATAAGATTTCACATAATTATTACATAAAATCCTACAACAGAATAAAATGGAAAAATAGTACATCAAAAGATGTTTACAAAATGATATAAAGGCTCCATTGGCTAAACTGAAGCATCTTTTTGCCAATTTATAAGAAAAGATATTTTATTGCGGCAAACTTATATAATGTAAAAAAACAAAGTAATATGTTAAATTTCACAACAATATCTCACAGGATTACTGAGTTTCTTACTTTTTACATTCAAATACAATTTCAGGAGCATCTGGTGACTCCTGCACTTTAATCTGCTCAAGGAAGAATCCACCCTCTGGAAATAAACAAGAGAAAGAATTCTACAATTTTGTTCTTGAAATAAATAGCAGCAATATAGTTTTGATCATTTCTGACAAATCAAGACATTACTAGAGGAAATAAATGTCTGGGCAGAATTACCCGCACACCTTAGGGAAGCTGGAAGTCCTCTCCACCTGTACGTTTTTACCCAGATTTGGATTTAAACCCATGCAGTGAAGGGATGAGGAGTTTCAAGTCAGCTTGGCTATAGGCTAATCATGTTTGTTTGTTTATTAGGATTATTGTCCCACCAACAGTGTTTCAGTTATCTGGAGATGGTGTCCACTTGAGAGATATACTGCTGCCTTCACTGAGTATAGCATGCCGTGAACACATGGCATGATACCACACCCAGTCACATTATCCTGACACCGGGCCAACCAATGTGGAACAATCCTTATATTTGCTTGAGCATTAGTAAGAAAGCTATATGACTCCCATTTTTAATAACTTTGGTTTGTTAAGGTCCAAGATCGAACCAGAGGCCTCCTGTATATGGAGCCAAAGCTCTAACGATTGCGCCACCAGGTCAGGTGATCAGGATTGATTTAGGAAATATATTTTTTAATTGTGCATTCATCACAGAATAATGCACAGTGTTTTGGTCATGTGAGCAGAAATCTAATCATAGAGGCATTGGGCCTGAGTAATAAATAAATAAAAGCATTTGAACAAAATTGTGCTTTATAAGGCAATATCTTACACAGATGATTTATTTCCATCTGAACACCTTTAATTTAATATAGAATTATAAAAAGAGTATAAATATGTCTGTTTTTTTTACACTTTATTCCCTTTCATTCCTTGTATTCATGATATTATCAAATAGAAGATGATGTCATTTGTTGTTATCATTATTCATTAAGAAATACTCAATACAAATTGTGTATGTACATAGGTATAATAATAATATGTAAAATATATAAATGATGCCACACTTACAGAAATTTTTGATATACCAGTTAACTATGTTTAAACATCAATATATATTTTTAAAAATGCACAATACTTACTGTCACTCTTATTGCCATGGCCTACAACCAGTTTGACGAGGTCTCCCAAATGTACTGCCTCCACTTCAAACACATCAACCTGAACAGTATACAAAAGTTTGTCAATGTTTGTTTATTGGGTTTATCGTCTCACCATCAATATTTCAGTTATCTGGAGACAATTACCACTTGAAGCAGATATAGTGCTGCAATCACTGTGTATAGCATGCGGTAAACACCTGGCATGATACCACACCCAGTCACATTATTCTGACACCGGGCCAACCCATTATGGAAATACCCTTATATTTGCTTGAGCATTAGCAAGGCAGCTGTACTACTACCATTTTTTATGACTTTGGTTAGTCGCGGCACAGGATCAAACCTGGGGTCTCCTGTACCTGGAGCCGACACTCTACCAATTGTGGTACCAGGTCCTGTTAATACAGAAGTAATTGAGAAGATAGCACTTAAAGTGATTAAGACCATAAATACCCAGTTAATTTCTTGCTACATTAAAAAAGCATACAGGCAGAAAGACACAGTGACAATTATAAAGCACCCTCTATCCACAGTATAAGAAACAAGTCATGGGGGTACCCCACTACCCCACAGTAGTAGGGCTAATGGTTGAAAGGGTCTCAAAATAGACATAGTGAGTGGAACATATCAAGTGGGTACCCCACAACCCTCCACTGCCAGTGCTGGGGGTAACAGTCTAAGGATTCCCTCAAATGGCCTTTGTGTGTGAAACAGATCATGTGTGTACCCTAATTTCCTGTAGTGTGGGAAATGGGTAGAGGGGATAGATAGCCCACTATACAACCCCCACTACTCATAGTGTTGATATAACAATGATTTCACTTAGTAGCATAAGTTGTCAAGCTAAATAAAGATTCTTACTAATTTTATTCAGAAAAAAGAAAACAAAATCATTACTCTGTTATCTATGGGGGAGGTAACACTCAATGCAATATGATGGTGGTAATGCTGATAACATTAGTGCTCTTTTACTTATAAATTAAAAGGAACAAATCAATAAAAACGAAAATGATTGAAAATAATAAAAAAGTACTCATTGCCCTGATAAAGATAAAGAAGACAAAAGCTATAAGGAAGAGCATATTCGAAATAACAGGATGCACAACCTTGGATCATGGGATCCATGATTTAAAGCTAAATACGATCATCGCTTCTTATCTTGAAAAAAAAATTAAAACTTAAATCTTGTATAAAGTTAAAACTGGATTCATGTATTTAAGTGTAAAATACAGGATTTATGAAATGACCAGGAAGTAAACTGGTGATAGAGCTGAAAAAACACTGACTTATAAAAGTTGCATGTAGTCAATAATTCCTATCATTAATTTACTATATCTTCAACGAGTACACTTGAGAACTAGTGCAAGAAATGACTTCTAATGTTTTAAACATATGTTGTCAGTAATTCCCACCATTATTTTGCAAGGTATATCGCTTATCAGCACACCTGTGTACCAGTCTCAGTTTCTCTGTTACCTGACCAGTCTTTATCTTTTTGCTGTTGGAGAGTGAATGTTTCAGCAGCCGGACCCCTGTCCCTCCCAGGTCGCCATAGATACTGATATGTACATCATCATCGTCCGACCAATCAATGTTTACCATCCCAACCTGCACCGTCACCACATAGCGAACAACTGGAATAGAAAAAAAAATGTTTGTTTTATTTTTTTATTTTTTTAAAACTAATATAATATTTTTAGAATATATTTTTTTTTACATGATTCAGAACTCTCCAACATAACAACATAAAAAAAGCACTTATTAACATATTAATTTATCAACTGAGAAAATAATAATTGTTTCAAAAGATCTGAGATACCATAAAGTTCTTTTTCAACTTAGACTAAAATTAATACAAATAACATTTCCTGTGTGCTGTTAGTTTAGTTAAATTGTGAATCGGCATATTTCCTGTACTATCATACATTGATAGTGTCAACTTAAAACAATCTTCTATTTCTGTTTAGCTAAAACAATGTTTTTTTTTTAAGAATTCCATTTAATTCAACCACAAATCAAACAGTTATTGAACTGTCAATCCCAAGCACTTAGGGTCAGTGATCCACTTAAGAGTGTCAATCACCAAGTATTTATTTTTCATACATCATTTCTATACTATGCACCCATTTGAGCCAATGTTTGGGGCTTAACTGTATGATAAAGATACATATTTTAACATCATTGCCGGGATAGCAAAAACAAACAATTATAAATGAGGGAAGACATCACATAAATGTCTAGGTACAACTACTAACACACGGCAGGCCTGCTGGAGAACGTTCCAGCAGGAAAGTTTTGACCCTGATTGGGATTTGAACCCATGTTGTGAAGAGCTACAGAGCGACAAGTTGACAACTCTAACGGCTTGGCCACTCTTATACTTTTCACCTGGTTCACTGTTTTGCTTTTATTGTTTAAATACATTGCAGGGACCAATTATGATCATTATCGCGACATCCACTTATTTGGTGGAGGAAGACTCCATAAAAAGTCTAAATAGAACCACTGGTGTACCAGAAGTCAGCTGGAAGAGCTTTACACATTAAGTCCAGAACGGGACTCGAACCTACACAATAAAAGGCTAAGCAGTCGGACAAGTTACATTTCAGCATATCTACCACTATGCCATGAGGACAAGTGCTCATGCTTCAATTGAATCAATTCAGTTTATTGACTTTATCGTCCCACCAACAGTATCTCAGTTATCTGGAGACGGTGAATCCAAAAAAGCCCAAAAGGTACATATAAATGACTGGTACCTGGCTGAAGAGTGACCGCTGGCCAGGGAACCGGTACCTCCTTCCAGCCGTCCAGTTTATTGTCCACTGCCACCCATTCATTCACCTCTGACCAGAATATGTCATGGGTGTCATCATCCTCAAATGTCACCTGTACACATATATATAAAATTATAACTTACAGAAATGTCAGAAAAAAAATGTGCCTACGCAAACTAAAATGACCAAATGTCTGAAATGTAAAAAAAATGTACATCATACCAATACCATAACAGTTTCCAACATAGAGTTTCAACATTAATTTCCATAAATTTTACATTATTTAAAATACATATTATAAACTGAAAACTTTTTTTAACACATATTTGATATCATTATATGAGAATAAGTCTTTGTTTTTTTTAACCAATTTTAAACAAATGAAGTAACACTTAGGCAGCTGTATAAGATTTTTTTTTTATTATCTGATGTCCTCTTGTATGTATACAGAAATATTTCTTAACAAAGCCCTGACACATTATTGCAGAATGACTGTTACAAGATATATTCTATTCTCAACTGTTGACATTTTTATTCCACTAACTTACCTTCCTGACATACCAAGCCTTGGCCACCGTCTTGTCAATAAAACCAAATCTGATTTTCCGGAGGTCTCCAATCTTCTCATCATATTTCACCTGCAATGATGATTAATAAAATATGTCACCAGTTACTTTTCAAACATAAATATAGCACTCACATACATATATGCTTCAAGCATATATAACTTTTTTGAAATTGCAACAATCACATTTTTTTTTGTAAAACATTTTCTTTCAGTACATCACTAAGCATTCTTTAGAGTTAAAAAAAAAGTTTTTTATTACAATCAATCCTGGCTTTATTTGTATCTTTGGAAAAAACAACATCATTAACTTATTTCGACAGTGCAATTTTGGTATTGTGTAAAATATCACAGCACATTTTTATTTTACCATACAGGTACAGTTCTGCCAGAGTTGTAACAAATATGAATCTTGTTCTGTAGATATTGTTTTACTGTGTAACACAACAAGTATTATCATGGAAAATGAAATAATTTTTGTTTTTGTCATAAAAATACATTGCAGCAACCAATTATGATAATTATAGCAATTCCAGCATTTTGGAGGAGGAAGACCCCAGACAAATGTCTGGGTAGAACCACCAGCGCACAGTAAGCCAACTGGAAGACTTTCCCACATTAAGTCCTTCGCCCCTAACGTTACTTGAACCCACGCGGTTAGAGCCTAGGCAGACAGAGGTGACTCTACCTCTACACAATTGGCGCGCCATAAAAAATGAGGTAAAACCTAACAATTGTTTGTCAGTTTACTGTTTCAATAGTTTAGGCCATTCAAGCCAGTCATATTGTGCTAAGTAGTCATGTGAAGTTTCATCAAAATCAGACAAAGAGCGGCCTAAAAAGGCAAGATGTAATATAATATACAGAGTGAAGAAAGACAAACAAAAGAATGGATAATTGTGACTTAAATATAGCACCCATATTCTTGTATCTGGAGACACAATAACTGAATATGGCAAAGTAATTCATTAAAGACATTATCAAACCAATTATCAATCTAAAGCTAAGCAATTTCACACTTTTGATCTTGTCCAAATTATAAAATTTGCTCTAAAATTTCTGGGTTTGCTGATTACTGGTACATATGTGACTTCTATCAAGTTGAGCTCATACATAATTATGCAATATATCTGTAGCATTTGAACCGAAGTAAGCTGTACCTTAAAGACGTCAGTGAGGCCAATCTGCAGTGGCTCCTCCTTATCTGATATGAGGGGACAGGGTTTACTTTCCGTCTGTTGACCACAGAACACCACAACCAGGTCCAGGGGCCCAGTAGGCCCTCGACGTCCTCCTGTCACTGCATCTATCGTCCAACAGCCCTCTGGTTGGAGAAAACAGAAAAAAAGTAGCAGTGTGTTTTTCTTCATTTGGGGTTTGATATGTTTATATCTGATGTTTTCATGTTGTTAAATAACAGCACATTCGCAGGTAAACTTCTCTATGAATCAAAACAAATTTCTGATGTGGGAAAATGAGGGAAAAGTTTATGTTTATGTTGTTTTAGCTGGAGTGAAAGATATTTGCTATGTTCATGTTATGTTTGTGGCAGCAAAATATTTGTATTTCTTACACTGTCACTTATTTTTACTTTTAAAACAGCCCATGAGATCAATATTTATGCATTAGTTGGAGTTTGCAATCATCAGCTGTTTATGAGCCAGGTTGGTTTATGATTTGTTTGTAAAGGAGTTTAGTGTATGAAAATGCCTTTAGGTGCTTGGTGAAAACTAAAAAGGATCGCTGTAGATTTGAGATACATGGCAATGATTAAATTCTGGTGATCCCACATGGTGAGGGACTAAGGAGTTTTAAGTCATCACTCTAAACTGCTTGACTGAAAGTGCACCCTGAAACTTTTATAAATTATAGAAACAGCATATCAGATCTTAGACAAATACCAACTGATAACATTGTTTTCAATTTGTTTTGTTTTTGTTTTTGAAATACATTGCAGCACCCAATTATAATCAATTTCAATTTTTATCTAGTCTTTTGTGGCACATGTACATCTACTGGTACTTACTGGAGATGTTAAGGTGTGGAACTTCCTGTAATGGTATGGCTATATGACTTGGGATGGTGGCTGTCAGCTTGATTGTCTCTTCCACCTCTTGGGCCTGGTTGCTCTTGTCTCCAATCCAACTGGAAGTAAAATTATAAGTTTTGTTTTGCTTGTGAAATACATTGCAGCAACCAATTATGATCATTATAGCAAGTTCCAGTTTTTTAGTGGAGGAAGTCCCTCTCCCAAATGTCTAGGCAGAACCACCGGTGCATCACAAGTCAGATGGAAGACCTTCCCACATTAAGTTCTTTGTCCCGAACAGGAGTTGAACCCACGCGATGAGAGGCTAAGCTGCCAGGAGTAAAATTTTAAACCAGGGATTGCAACAACGCATGAAAATTACAATTTGGACGGCCATCTTTTAAAAAATCTTCTTTTTTTTTTATTTCTACTCACTTGTCAAACAGGAAGACCTGTTCCTCTGCAGCATACTGTCCACGCTTGATAACTATCTTCTCCAGTAGCCATGGTTTGCCAGGGCCCTTAGCAACTACCACCTTCTCCAGGTGACCAAGGTCTACTGCTTCAATGAGGAACTTGTCAACCTGGTGTAAATAAGCAATATTGTAGGGTAAACCTTAAAACAAGAGGGCCATGATAGCCCTTAATCGCTCACCTGATGACACAGGCTCTACGTAGGCTCAAATCTGGCATTAAGTAATTAAGAGTAATTTACTTAAGAAATCTTTGGTGAAGATTAGACCATTAGTGTGGCCACTGGGTTGATAACATTTTCTAGAATTTTACCAAGTAACCTACTGAATCCACATGACTCACTTCAAAACATATGTAAGATTTCATACTGGCAAACATGATGGTCAAGTTTGGTGAAGACTGGGCCATCAATGTAGCCTCTTAAGTGTTTCCACAAGCTTTTTCTAAAATTTGACCTAGTGACCTATTTTATGACCCCACGAGACCCAATAACGAACTCATCCAAGATTTCATGTAGACAAACATTCTGACCAAGTTTGATGAAGATTGGGCTATAAATAGGGCCTCTAGTGTGTTTACAAGCTTTTCTAAGATTTGACCTAGTGACCTACTTTTTGACCCCACGTGACCCAGTTACGAACTCATACAAGATGTCATGCAGACAAACATTCTGACCAAGTTTGGTGAAGATTGGGCTATAAATGTGGCCTCTAGTGTGTTCACAAGCTTTTTCTAAGATTTGACCTAGTGACCTACTTTTTGACCCCACGTGACCCAGTTACGAACTCATCCAAGATTTCATGCAGACAAACCTTCTGACCAAGTTTGGTGAAGATTGGGCTATAAGTGTGGCCTCTAGTGTGTTCACAAGCTTTTTCTAAGATTTGACTAGTGACCTACTTTTTGACCCCACGTGACCCAGTTACGAACTCATCCAAGATTTCATGCAGACAAACATTCTGACCAGGTTTGGTGAAGATTGGTCTATAAATGTGGCCTCTAGTGTGTTCACAAGCTTTTTCTAAGATTTGACCGAGTGACCTACTTTTTGACCCCACGTGACCCAGTTACGAACTCATCCAAGATTTCATGCAGACAAACATTCTGACCAAGTTTCATGAAGATTGGATAAAAATTGTGGCCTCTAGTGTGTTCACAAGGTAAATGTTGACGACGAACGACGGACGACGGACGAAGCGGTATCACAAAAGCTCCCCTTGAGCACGTTGTGCTCAGGTGAGCTAAAAAGGGGAAAATAAGGATAAATTATGTAACCCCTAATTTGCAAGTTATGTAACCCCTAGCTTGCTACATGTGTAAAAAAACAATTGTTTGTTTACTACTACATGCAAGTGTAACAAGAGACTCAGCAGCAAACGGTGTAGATCCTGATCTGACACCATCTTAGCAGGGAACAGGCTGACCTGGATCTAAATGTCATCAGCAACCTAAGCGTTTAGAATGTTATGTATTATATTACAGGGAATTGAATTATTCATGTCAATTATAATTTGTATTAAGGTAAAAGCACTAAACTGAAATTGGTAAGTGTCCATTCCATGATGTGCAGTATTTATTAGCTAGATCACCTATGCTACATGTTTACTTATTTATCTGCTTCATTTTTGTTTTTGAGACACATCAAAGTGGCCAATTCTGATCATTATAGTAATGTCCAGCTGTTTTGATGGAGAAGGACCCCCAACATTTGTCTGTGTAGAACCACAGACGCATCGCAGGTCAGCTGGAAGACTTTCCCACATAAGTCCTTCTCCCCCACAACGGGCCTCGAAACCACGTGGTGGAAGGCTACGCAGTCAGAGGAGTTACAAATGGGACACTCTTACCACTATGCCATGGGTATCCTCTTTATACATATTCAATATGACTGAAATTTATTGTTATTTATTTGAAGGATTTAATTTCTGAAATGTTGAAATATTTATAATTAAACTTTTTAACAATGGACTTACACATCATGAATAGAGTTTTAGTATTTTAAAGATGGTTTCAAGTAAACTATCTATGATCATAGAGCAATAGAGATTTTCTATTTTTATATCTGATTAAAACAGTTAACAATAATTAGAGATCCCATTATGATTGTTCATTAGTCAAGTTAAAGAGAAATGTATTTTTAAAGTAATGTTGTAAAATTGTAATTGTACAAAGAAATTTACAATGTAGTTAAAAAGTTGCATTATCTATACCAGAATCTGGAATACATTTTTTTTAATTGAGATGCACCATTATATTGTTAATTTATACAAGAGTTATACTGTACAAAACACAGATTAGTGACACACCTTATTTAATTAACCATCTTGGTTAAAATAAATCTACCATTTATTTAAAAAAAAAAGTTTTATCAAATAAAAATTACATCAAACCCAAAAAATCTACAACAGAAAAGAAACATAAACAACTGGTTGACATTTTGTGAACCTTGTTAAAAGCAATCATTGCACCCATGAAGGTATTCTGTTAGCTGAGCTTTTTAGACTAAAACATCAATAAAAACATTTAAACATAAAAACTATTATAATATATCATCAAGCTTTCAGAAGTATGTTATTTTTACACAATTACCTAATGCTACACCAAATAAAATTGTCACATTTAACACAATCCTGGACATAAAAAACAACACATAAAAACAGAAGTGGCACAACAAACTTGGGCATGTGATAAAACATGTATATTTAATAAAAAACATCTTTTTATAACCAATTTTTTTTTCCCTGTAACTAATCTACTCTGTTATTTTTTACAGAACAATTCCACTCCAATCAAAACATCAAATAAGTCCAACATTGCAATCTGGTCTGTATGAATAGAAATTCTTTAGCAAGCTTCACATTATCAATATACTTACTGTATGTATTTTTACTATATTTGCATATAGTGTACAATATACTGTATGCATATTCCCTATATTTGCATATAGTGTACATACATGGCTGTACCTTTCATGATTTTTCTTCATTTTGTTGTAATTGCATTCAAAATAAAATCTCCACATAGGTGAGTACATGTATTTATGAACCTGAAGCTGTGATTTCTACGTTTATCACACTGTAGAATAATGCAATATCTCATCTGCAAAAAACATTGTCCCAGTGAAAAGTCTGCTTTAATGAGAAGGCAAGTTTTTTGGGTTTTTTTACGCTCATGGCTTATTACTGTGTTCATGGCAGTTTCACCCGTAGCTCGCTTAATTTGTAAATAAGACCGGACTTGGTTAACTCATTACCATAAAGGTTTATGGATAAGACACGTTTTTTTTCCCGAAATTATAATAAAAAAGTGAGGGGTGCGTCTTATCCATGCGAAGTAAAGTTTCCTCCTTTTTTCCCAGACCAAAATTGATCCTTATACTTAACCTATCGCAGAGACTATTGCCGATAGTATCAGTCATAGACAACTGTATTGTGCTTTTTTTCAGGGAAAACTTACATTGTTTTACCTAAAATATGATATTTTAAAATCTGCATTTAGTTTAATCATGTTGAACATACTAATGTTTGTTTCACATCCTATCAGGAAAAAAACATAGAACTACTAATTGGTGTCTAGCAAACTGTAACAGAAATAATGTATAGTAGTTTAGAGTATTTTTAGTGGGATTTGCCGGCATTTTTGCCGATATTGTGCAGTGACATTTCTATCATTATAGCACAGGGGCATTTATGAGGTGCCCAGGTACTGTACCCGACCGGTCCATTATACTGAAACCGACGAGTCAGGTGCAATGCTGTCCCCTTAGTCCCGAGCATTAGGAGGGAAGCCACTGCTACCAACTTTAAAGTCTTTGGTTTGACCCGGCCGGGGTTTGAACCCACGACCTACTGATCCGCAAGCCGACGCTCTACCAATTGAGCTAATGCTGCCAGTCTTACCATGTAGAAAAGATGTACTTGACTTTATAGTATACACATACACTGTAAAATAGTTTTTTATGCTTTTCTCTTTCTTTAACATGTATACAATTAATTACTTTATATGTTTGCTGAGATATGTCGCCCTATTTATGTAATGGCAATGAACAAATGAGTTTGTGCCAATAAAATATTGAATTGAAGTTGAATTGGTGTATTTGTGACAGGGTTAGTTTTTAACTGTTAGGTCAAGAATTTGACCACAAACATGGTAATTACAGAACGTGGCTCATATATAACTGAAATGGTTATCATACATAAAAAAGTAATATGTTTTATATTGCTGCTCCTGGCCAATAATTATATCTTACATTAATTTTATATATAAGATATCAACTCATTTCTACCAGATATCAATTCTCATTGTGTCTGCTATTATGTACAGTGACTTAAAAACCTTAAAAAAATAAAAATAAAATAAAAAATAAAAAAAGATAAACACAACAACACTGCTAGCATAATTTATAGTATAGCACTTTCAACATTTGTTACAAAAAGACTCCTATTTATATAAAACAAATATCAATATAAATGCATGAACAGATCTGTTTTGTTCCAATATCATTGTATCAAAGAAAGAAAAATAGGCAGTCAGTCAAAGATTCGAGCCCAGGACCCTTTACTCATACATGTGAACTCTTCCTTTTTTTAGGAGGGAGACTTCCCCTTTTAAGGTTCAACATTATTTGACATTATTTCAACATTATTTTTTTTTACATATTTTCAAAAATCTCCCTACATGCAAACAGATAACTTCCGTCTTTGTTTATGTGAAAATAACAAATCTCCCACTTTGCAAGTAAAAATCTCTCACTTTGCAAGTAAAAATCTCCTGCTTGGCCTCAAAAAGAGTTTACATGTATGCATACTATCCAGGCAACTGTTCCTTCTCTGATTCCATTGTTCTGTTATTGTGTTAATAAATAAAGGGACACTTTCCACATGCCACAATATACTCTGGTTTCAGCTAACCTTAAAAGAAATTTCTTTTAACCTAAATGTTTATACAAAAGGTAAAAATTTCAATAAATCTGAAATAAGCTAATGCCCATTTGTCTGATGAATGCCCTCAAAAATAAAACCGTAGCATTTACATTGAGGTTTCGGGAAATTTCAACAAAAAAAGGTTAAAAGAAACCAAAGCAAAGGGAAATTTTCCAGTCACACAATACATATACCTTTACACATACCATATTTTCTCTAAAAAACTCTTTATGACTGATTCAAGATCTTATCTTTCTATGAAATTTTTACATCTACAGCAACATGTGTAATAATATGTTTTATTGCTTTCAGTTAAATAAGATAAGTTCATCAATTCAGAAAAATACGTCTGCTGTCATTTAATTTTTAAACTACATCCATGCATGTCTGACATCAAACAGCTATGGAACTTTACACACAAGATTTTACTAGAAAAGTTGAGGTTATGTTTTGTCACTAATATGATATGAAGGTTTAATAGAAACAATATGGTACAGTGTAATACTTTACCTCAGTAAATTCTGACTGCAAGTTAACATTGAAATATTACAGGTTACATTAATAAGCATGATATTGTGATAACTGCAACATGCATTTCATATGATTAACATGCCAACTTGGTTAAACAGAATAACAAACATATTTAATAAGAATTTTCATTGCTATGAATCATTTAAATTAAAAAACAACAACACACATGGCAAAATAAATGTTTTTCTTGGTAATTGCCTCTGATTTTTCTTTTCTAAAAAATGATTAAGCAAAATAAACAGAAAAGGTGCACAGTTTAAACACATTTTTTTTATTAACAATCTTAATTAAAAAAACAACAACTAATCTTTAAAGAATTTTTATGGCTAAGTTTAGGAGACAAAACTACTATGCCTGTTTTTGTAACTAACAAACTAACATTCAATGATGGCAAAAACAACAAAAACAAGAAAGAGATAAGACCATTATTCCTACAAATTAAAAGTCATACATTTAGATGTAGATCTAAAAAAAAAATATAAAGATTTCTCCAGCCTTTTGAAAAGGCAACAACAGCACCAGAAGGCTTTGTATTATAAACCAGACAGTCAATCCACAAGTGCACAATTACAGAATTTGCTTAGAAAAATGACATGGGGATATAACTCAGAAAAAAACAATGCCATTAGAGTTATCTGGCCTTAGTTAAAGTTAACCTCAATATCAATCATCCATGGAAATATGAAAAAACTCCAATGATTAACCAAGGAGGAGTTATCAATACAAGAAACTGCTCATAGACTGACAGAGGAATGACACAAGCTATTCCATAATTCAACCCTTCATGAACATAACAAAAAATAACAACACTACATTAACACAACATGATTAAACTAACAATGCATCTATTAAGTGCTGATACCAGATATTAAGTTGACAATAAACCAGTTAAAATTAACTTTTGTAAAATATAATACAAAAAATGAAATGGAGATCTTGTTAAAAAATTTAAAAGGTTAATACATGTTATACCTTTCTATGCTGGGAAATAATAAAAGTGAACAAATAAGCCTTGTCTAAAGTTAAAACAGCAACAGGTAAACCATCCCTATGGTGTCAAAAAGTAATAAACAAAAAAGTTTTTCTTATACAAAATGGCAACAATAAACTTTACCTTTCCAGCTTGGAAGCGTTTATTGTTATCAAGGTTTCTTATAAGGTGACGTCTGCCGCTGTCAGAGTCTTTCCCATACAGTGTGATAAACACATTGGCGTTGGTGGAGGCATTCATTTCCGCATCACTGGTGTGCACCTCTATGTAGTACTGGACCACTGTGGGGGTAAAAAATGGAAGTATATGGCATGACAGCAGTTTATGTGATATGTTAGACTGAGACGGTGGTTATGTTGGTAGACTTTTGCTGCAGCTGCTTCTGCTGATTGGGATTTTGTGTTTTGCATTGACTGTCCCACCACCAATACATCATATCATCATAATAAGTTTTCTCTTTAGTCAAATAATGTTATTTTTGTTTTTAAAATACATCTCTGAAACCAATTTGGATCATAATAGTGACGTCCAGCTATTTTAGTGGAGGAAGACCTCAGAAAAATGTCTGGGTAGAACCACTGGTGCACTGCAAGTCAGCTGGAAGACAATAAAACATCAAGTTCTTCAAACGAAATGGGACTCGAACCAAGGTGGTGAGAGGCTAAGCAGTCAGAGGAGGAACAAGTTCAAGACTACACCATAGGTGCCCCATAATGGGCAGTACCAGGTTCAAACCTGGATAAAACCAAAGATAGAATAAAAGCAGCAAACATTCCATGCTAACACTTAAGCAAATATAAGAGAAGCTCCATGGCTGGTAAGCCTGGTGTAAGGATTATGTGACTCCATGTGGTAACATGCCAAGTATTCATGGTATGATATACGCAGCTTGTTTTAGGTACTTTAGTATTTCCATGGTAACCATCTTAAATAGATTATGAAAAAATACACCCAATGACCACTTGCAAAATAAAATTGTTAGACAATTAAGCACCCTTGCTTATATATTTTAGCATTTTAACATGTCCTTTTTTTTTTAATCAACTCCATATAATAGAGCTCATATTTTTCTAAGAAACAAAAAAAAAAAAGAAAGAAAGAAAGAAATAAAGGTTACCAAATTAGCTTAATTTCTAAATCTATTTTAGTGTTTATGATTTTTAAATCTGTTTTAGTGTTTATACAGTAATCCATTGATAGATTTTGCTAAATTTTCAAGAAAAACATATTTATAGACCCCCCCTGTTAACTTTTTGACCCCTGTTAACTTTTGAACCCCCGTTCACTTTTGGACTGTTCCTATTGTAATCATGCAAAACTAAAATAGAAACAATGCTCCTGTAGAACAAGCCTCCTCTAATAATTCCTCCAAACTTATGTCTCCTTAACAAGACATCATTCTTTGTACAACACCTATTTAAACATAATATGTGCAATCTAATCAATGAACCAGCTTTTAGTGTACATATCACCACTTATGTCTGAAAATTTCAAGTATACAAATTATTTATGCTGCCTGTAAATCTTGTTTTGGGTTATTGCCATGTCAAGTGTTAAACAATGCTATTACGAACTGTAATAAATATCTTTAAGCTAGGCAAAAAATGGGCAGCATTATTACTATCTTTCCCAAGATTTCCCAATGATTGCGATGATGATTATGATGATAGTTATAATAACAGTGATGATTATGATGGTTATTTTGTTTATTGGATTTATCGTTCCACCAACAGTACTTCAGTACCGGTAATCTGGAGACAGTGTTCCCTTGAAGCAGATATAGTGCTGCCTACACTGTGTATAGCATGCCATGAACACCTGGCATGATATCACACCCAGTCACATTATCCTGATTTTGGGCCAACCAATCGTGGAACTACTCTTATATTGGCTTGAGCATTAGCAAGGGAGCTATACCACTACCATTTTAACGACTTTGGTATGTCACAGCCCAGGATTGAACCAGCGGCATTCCATACTTATAGCCGATGCTCTAATAATAGGGCTACCAGGGCGGGTGGTAATGATGACAGTAGTGGTTATGATAATGATTGTTATAATGACAAGGATCATTATAATTATGATAAAATGATAATGATGACCAGCATTTTAATAAAGTACCTTCTTTATGCGACATGTCAGGTTTGACCACCACCATCTCTTTCCGGATGTCTCCGCCAACCTCCCCAACCCAGGCTCGGAAATCAAACAGCAGACGATCTTTGGAATTCTGTTCTTCCATCACAACCTGGAAACATGTAACAGAAGAACATTAGTGAAGCAGATTTATTTATTGGCAATTAATCCTTTCTTCTAAAATTTCAGGATTATCCCAAACCTTCAATGAGTTTAAAAAACATATCTTTGCCTAATTGATTAAAAGTTAACTGTTATAATTTAAATATCAAAGCTTGGACTAAGTCTTCATACATTTGCCTACTATTTATTATTTAATATGGTAATCATAAAAAATAAGTATTCAAGTCAAATAATGTTAAGATTAATCTGCTTCTGCCTCCAAGTTACAAAAGGTCATTTATATTAAATGAAGTAAAGTTGGTTTATTAGTCAAGCATGTCTAATTATCGACCTTAACCTAGGCCCAATGCATCAAAATTATAAACTTTTGAATTCTTCTGTATGAGAAGGGAATGCATCAATAACAAAGAAGGTATTGATAATGTATCAACTGAAAAACATAAATCTGGGATGTTTAAGAAAATCAAAAAGAAATTAAGTTTCTTTATCAGTTGTTGGTTTTGTGTTTTATTTACACTTTTTTCTTCTTCAAAAACAACAACAAAAAAACTCTTTTTTACCTGTTGTATTGTCCAGATACTTTCTGTATCGCCTTCATATCCGGAAGAAACTCGAATCTTCAGTACCTCTCCAATATCACTTAAGTCAAAATTCTGGTGGATAGAAAAGAAGAGAATTCTAGAAATCTTACTAACAAGTCAGTTAATAATGATAAAATAAACACATGTCAGAAGTAAAATAATTTCACTCAGAAATGTTTTTTTGTAAAAAACAAACAATTTTACTGTCTCATGTTACAGTTGCCATGACTTATAAACCATATATTATTTGCTGCTTTCTGATTAGTTTTGGAAAGGTTAAAAATGTAAAGGAAACATCCCTAAGCTACTTTTACTATGCCACATATGTGATTGACAGTGATGATTATGATATTTATAATGACAGTGATGATTTTGATGTTTATAATGACAATGGTGATTATGATGTTTATAATGACATTGATGAATATGATGTTTATAATGACATTGATGATTATGATGTTTATAATAATAATGATGATTTTGATGTTAATCATGACAGTGGTGATTATGATGTTTATAATGACAGTGTTGATTATGATGTTAATAATGACAGTGTTGATTATGATGTTAATAATGACAGTGTTGATTATGATGTTTATAATGACAGTGTTGATTATGATGTTTATAATGACATTGATGATTATGATGTTTATAATGACATTGATGATTATTGTGTTTATAATGACAGTGGTGATTATGATGTTTATAATGGCAGTGTTGATTATGATGTTTATAATGACATTGATGATTATGATGTTTATAATGACAGTGTTGATTATGATGTTTATAATGACATTGATGATTATTGTGTTTATAATGACAGTGGTGATTATGATGATGATTATAATGGCAGTGATAAATATGATGTTTATATGTATATAAAATGTCACTTACAAAATGTACAAATGTCACATCATACTTGCTGCTTTCTGATTATTTTTGGAAGGGTTAAAAATGTTATGGTAATACCCCTTAGTTACTGTAGCCATGCCATACATGCCACTTACTTAATACTTGCTGCTTTTTGGTTGGTTCAGAAAGAGTTGAAAATTTTAAAGTAACACCCCTAAGTTGCAGTTGCTATGCCTCACAAGGAACTTTGAATTATAATATTTCCTGTAAGTTTAGATTTACAATTATAGCTCTCTGGAACTCTAAGAGAATAGCAACAATCATTTGGGACACAGCATTTTTGTTTTTGTTTTGTTGACTTCATCATCATACCAACAACCTTATCAGGAGGTAGTGTCCATTTACAGAAGAGATAAATAATTAACTACCTTCAATGTACATAGATAATACCGCACCCAGTCACACACTTTACATAAATAATACCACACTCAGTCACACACTGTACTTATATAATATTACACCCAGTCTCACACTGTACATATAAAATACCACACCCAGTCACACACTGTACATATATAATATCAAACCCATTCACACACTGTACTTATAAAATACCACACCCAGTCTCACACTGTACATAGATAATACCACACCCAGTCTCACTCTGTACATAGATAATACCACACACAGTCACACATTGTACATAGATAATACCACACACAGTCACACATTGTACTGAGCTGAGATGACTAGCTATGGAACTAAACTTATTTTTGCTACTAATTAGGCAAGAGAGCTTTACCACCAATCTTTTGTATAACTTTGGTATAATCTGAGGCTTCCTGTACCTGAAACTGATACTCCACCAACTGCAATACCTTATCCAGTGACACAGCAGTGCAATGGGTCTATTTGGGAACTCCCATAGAATCAATCACTTAGAATGAATAGGTCTTGCTTGGACACAGTAGACCTTTGGGTCAATTTGGGAACTCACTTAAAATGAATAGGTCTTGCTTGGACACAGTAGAGCTTTGGGTCCATTTGGGAACTCACTTAAAATGAATTGGTCTTGCTGGGACACAGTAGAGCTTTGGGTCAATTTGAGAACTCACTTAAATTGAATTGGTCTTGCTGGGACACAGTAGAGCTTTGGGTCAATTTGGGAATTCACTTAGAATGAATCTGTCTTGATGGGACACAGTAGAGCTTTAGGTCAATTTGGGAACTCACTTAGAATGAATCAGTCTTGCTGGGACACAGTAGACCTTTGGGTCAATTTTGGAACTCACTTAAAATGAATAGGTCTTGCTTGGACACAGTAGAGCTTTGGGTCAATTTGGGAACTCACTTAAAATGAATAGGTCTTGCTTGGACACAGTAGAGCTTTGGGTCAACTTCGGAACTCACTTAAAATGAATCGGGCTTGCTGGGACACAGTAGAGCTTTGGGTCAATTTGGGAAATCACTTAGAATGAATCAGTCTTGCTGGGACACAGTAGAGCTTTAGGTCAATTTGGGAACTCACTTAAAATGAACCGGTCTTGCTGGGACACAGTAGAGCTTTGGGTCAATTTGGAAAATCACTTAGAATGAATCAGTCTTGCTGGGACACAGTAGAGCTTTAGGTCAATTTGGGAAATCACTTAGAATGAATCTGTCTTGCTGGGACACAGTGGAGCTTTGGGTCAATTTGGGAAATCACTTAGAATGAATCAGTCTTGCTGGGACACAGTAGAGCTTTGGGTCACTTTGGGAACTCACTTAGAACAGATCTGTCTTGCTGGGACACAGTAGAGCTTTAGGTCAATTTGGGCATTGACTTGAAGTGAATCTGTTGTGCCAGGACACAGTAGAGCTATGAGTCAATTTTGGGTACTCACATAGAATGAATCTGTTTTGCCGGGGCACAGCAGAGCTATGGGTGAGTTGGGATCCTCCGCACCCCTCAGTTCCAGGGGACCCTGGACTGACTCTGTACCGTACACCACCACCGACACCTCCCCACACTGGTGTCCAGGCTTCATCTCTGGCAGGTGGTCAAGGCCAGCATAGGTCACATGGAAGTTCCAGCTGCCCCCTGGAGATAGTGAAAAAGATTGCTTTGTTAGAAAATGTAATCAGGTGATAGTTGTTAAATGTGCAGCAGATGGATTTGCCATTGAGTAGAATTTCAATTTTTCTCTTATCTACTCCACTCACTAAATTAATTGGAATATATTTTTCAACAAAGAGAATTAAAGAAAACATTTATAATTAGACTTACAAGCAGTATGTAGGTAGTTAATAAACTAATTTTCTTTTAATTTCTTTAATACTTTACTACTGCTCTCGAGATTTTGATTAAAACAACTGAGACTTACAATCTGTAAAATATATTCAACATAATGCAAATCAACAGAAATGATGAAAGTCAGCCTGATACCTTTCCACCACTGTAAAAAGGAAAAACAACAAGATGTTTTCCTATGTGGTCATTTATGAAAAATGGCCACAACCCTCAGGAAGCCATGTTTTTTGACAGATTAAAATTCTTTTAACAACTTTTCGCTCCTCTTGCCTGCTGAAGCTTCTGAGAAAGTTTGGTTGAATTGAGCCCAGTGGTTGTCATATTGAGAATGCCGATGCACACTGGACGACGGTCTGCAGGCGATCACAATAGAACACCCTGTGCATAAGGTGAGCAAAAAAGGACAGAAATTAAGAATCAAGAAAGCACTCTTTAGAAAATATTAAGATCTACCTGTGGTTTGGATGTATTTGGAAGGTGGAGAGAAGTTGGCTGGTAGTTTGGTCAAGGGCACTAGAACAGTCTCCAACATTCTATCATCACAACCTGTATCTAACCACCTGAGAACAAAATGCAGAAAACATAATATTACAATTTATTAATGGCTTAAATTTTATATTTAAACCACCTATACACTTAAAAAAAATAACTTGCTTAATAAACATGTGAGAAAATTTAAAAAAAGTTATTTTGAGTAAACCACTGTCAAACAAAAGACTCTTTGTTCGAGGTTTAAATTTGGAAGGAGATCAACATAGCAGAAATAAAGTCATTTTGTGTGTTCATTTAGTAGACTATTTTTTTATGAAGTCAAAGTAGTTGATAACATAGTACAAAGATACATTATTTTAGATGTCCAAATGAACAGTAAATTATCTCACTGACAAAGTCAACTTCAAAAACTTACAGCAAAACATTCTGATGAGTATGACTGGTTGTTTGTTTATTGGGTCTTACCAACAGTATTTCAGATATCTGAATGCAGTGTACACTTGATGCTGATGCAGGATAATGTTGCCTTCACTGTGTATAGCATGCCCTGAACACCTGGCATGATACCACATCCAGTCACCTTATCCTGACACCAGGCCAACCAGTTGTGGAACTAACCTTATATTTGCTTGAGCCTAAGCAAGGGAGCTATACCACTACCATTTCCATTTGTAATGACTATGGTATGTTTGTCCCAGGATCACATCCTGGGTCACCCGTATATGGAGCTGTTGCTCTATCAACTGCGCTAGCCAATACTCTGTGTCCAGGCACTTTTTGCACCTAACATATATGAAGAACATAATCTAAATAATTTCATGATAAATAAAGCAAATGTTTTTTTATTCATGATGTTACCTGTTACATGGGAAGACAGTCTCCACCTCCTCTGCTACCTTGACAATAACCCTGTCACAGTACCAGCCCTGGCCACGCCCCTCTGAGGTGTGACCTATGAGCACCTTCTGCACGTCACCCAGCTCTATACTTGTCACAGTAAACTGATCAACCTGAGGTAGGAAATAAACATTTATTCATTTTGCTGCAATCGGAAAACTGCACTTTAAAGTCAGGTTTTGAAAATGAGTTGTGTACTAAAGATTGGATAAATCGCTGTAGTTAACGTTCCCATCCGTTATTGACAGCATATTAATATTTAATCTCAGCAAACTGATGCCAATTTTGTGACTAAAAAACCTTCGCAAATAAGAAGTAGACATCCTGAACGTGATAAAAAAAATGCTTGCAAAAGGGTTCCGCTACAAGTTATAACAAAATGCTGATTTTATACCCAAAACGGTTCGTACTTTTGCCCCCAAGTTCTTCCCAATTTTGAAGAGATATCGTAAAAATAATGTCATTATAACAAACGAGAATAGAATATACAAAATTCCAGAGTTTTCCCCTGTTTATACTTGCAGCATACGACTTAAATGGAATATGAAAACAATGTCTTATAATTGACTCTACCTGGCCTGCTTTGAATGTGTCTTTGTTACTGGAGACACTTAATGACCTTTGACCTGTAGATCCCCACTGACCAATCAGAGAGCAGTAAATGCTGCTGTCAGTCTCTGCCCTTGGTAGGTCACCAGTCTTTACCGATATGATATAGATTTGTTCTGAAATGGAATAAAACAAACAAGACTGTAGCTTATTTGAAAAAAACTATTGCTTGTTGCATGCAAGTTATGCTTAGGACATAAGTATTTTGACTTTAAAAAAAAAAATCACTTATTTAAAAAAATCCTCGACTCTACCACTATGCCACGAGCACCCTGATTTCGCTACTTTATTGCTTACTAATGCTCTTGAAATGCAACATGCACATACTATTACAACTTCCCTCCCATTGCCTAATGATGCCTAATGAAAAATACACTTAAAGTAGTAAACGTCTAGGATTAAGCTAGGTGTGTATGGTCTTCTTCCGCTTTGGCAGGGTGTTAAGCAAAAACATCCATATTGCTTTGTTCGGAGATAAACTGATTTGATGAAATGTCATATACTTGTGTTATATTGAAACTAAGTCCGTTTTCTTAGTGATCTCCAATGCCTGTAAAAATTATAATTCTGGAATACTCAACAGGAATTTTGACTATTTCTCTGAATAGCGCACTTAACAAACAAGAGGCCGTCAGAGACGGGTGATGCTCCCCGAATGGGTACTTTGTCACAAAAAAAGGTTAGTTGTATGAATATTGAGGTTTATTTTGAAAATGTTGTAGTACTATGAAATCAGACATAAACATAAACAAAGGGCAATGACTTAACAAGAGCCAGTCAAACCGGGTAGTTTGTCAAAAACAGTTGCGAAATCCGACTTCAAATAACGAAGTTATGGGCCGAACACGATTTTTCTGCAAGGTCGCGGTGTGACCTTGACCTTCAAGGTAGGGACCCAAATGTTGCGCGCGACACGTCGTCTCAACATGGTGGTCATTTCTGTGAAATAGATTCGAAATCCGACTTCAAATAACGAAGTTATGGGCCGGACACGATTTTGCTGCAAGGTCACGCTGTGACCTTGACCTTCAAGGTAGGGACCGAAATGTTGCGCGTGACACGTCGTCTCAACATGGTGGTCATTTCTGTGAAATAGTTTCGAAATCCGACTTCAAATAACTAAGTTATGGGCCGGACACGATTTTGCTGCAAGGTCGCGCTGTGACCTTGACCTTCAAGGTAGGGACCCAAATGTTGCGCGTGACACATCGTCTCAACATGGTGGTCATTTCTGTGAAATAGTTTCGAAATCCGACTTCAAATAACGAAGTTATGGGCCGGACACGATTTTGCTGCAAGGTCGCGCTGTGACCTTGACCTTCAAGGTAGGGACCCAAATGTTGCGCGTGACACGTCGTCTCAACATGGTGGTCATTTCTGTTAAATAGTTTCGAAATCCGACTTCTAATAACGAAGTTATGGGCCGGACACGATTTTGCTGCAAGGTCGCGCTGTGACCTTGACCTTCAAGGAAGGGACCCAAATGTTGCGCATGACACGTCATCTCAACATGGTGGTCATATCTGTGAAATAGTTTCGAAATCCGACTTCAAATAACGAAGTTATGGGCCGGACACGATTTTTCTGCAAGGTCGCAGTGTGACCTTGACCTTCAAGGTAGGGACCCAAATGTTGCGCGCGACACGTCGTCTCAACATGGTGGTCATTTCTGTGAAATAGATTCGAAATCCGACTTCAAATAACGAAGTTATGGGCCGGACACGATTTTGCTGCAAGGTGATGCTGTGACCTTGACCTTCAAGGTAGGGACCCAAATGTTGCGCGTGACACGTCGTCTCAACATGGTGGTCATTTCTGTGAAATAGTTTCGAAATCCGACTTCAAATAACGAAGTTATGGGCCGGACACGATTTTGCTGCAAGGTCACGCTGTGACCTTGACCTTCAAGGTAGGGACCCAAATGTTGCGCGCGACACGTCGTCTGAACATGGTGGTCATTTCTGTGAAATAGTTTTGAAATCCGACTTCAAATAACGAAGTTATGGGCCGGACACGATTTTGCTGCAAGGTCACGCTGTGACCTTGACCTTCAAGGTAGGGACCCAAATGTTGCGCGTGACACGTCGTCTCAACATGGTGGTCATTTCTGTGAAATAGTTTCGAAATCCGACTTCAAATAACGAAGTTATGGGCCGGACACGATTTTGCTGCAAGGTGATGCTGTGACCTTGACCTTCAAGGTAGGGACCCAAATGTTGCGCGTGACACGTCGTCTCAACATGGTGGTCATTTCTGTGAAATAGTTTCGAAATCCGACTTCAAATAACGAAGTTATGGGCTGGACACGATTTTGCTGCAAGATCGCGCTGTGACCTTGACCTTCAAGGTAGGGACCCAAATGTTGCGCGTGACACGTCGTCTCAACATGGTGGTCATTTCTGTGAAATAGTTTCGAAATCCGACTTCAAATAACGAAGTTATGGGCCGGACACGATTTTGCTGCAAGGTCACGCTGTGACCTTGACCTTCAAGGTAGGGACCCAAATGTTGCGCGCGACACGTCGTCTGAACATGGTGGTCATTTCTGTGAAATAGTTTTGAAATCCGACTTCAAATAACGAAGGTATGGGCCGGACACGATTTTGCTGCAAGGTCACGCTGTGACCTTGACCTTCAAGGTAGCAACCCAAATGTTGCGCGTGACACGTCGTCTCAACATGGTGGTCATTTCTGTGAAATAGTTTCGAAATCCGACTTCAAATAACGAAGTTATGGGCCGGACACGATTTTGCTGCAAGGTGATGCTGTGACCTTGACCTTCAAGGTAGGGACCCAAATGTTGCGCGTGACACGTCGTCTCAACATGGTGGTCATTTCTGTGAAATAGTTTCGAAATCCGACTTCAAATAACGAAGTTATGGGCCGGACACGATTTTGCTGCAAGATCGCGCTGTGACCTTGAACTTCAAGGTAGGGACCCAAATGTTGCGCGCGACACGTCATCTCAACATGGTGGTCATATCTGTGAAATAGTTTCGAAATCCGACTTCAAATAACGAAGTTATGGGCCGGACACAATTTTTCTGCAAGGTCGCAGTATGACCTTGACCTTCAAGGTAGGGACCCAAATGTTGCGCGCGACACGTCGTCTCAACATGGTGGTCATTTCTGTGAAATAGTTTTGAAATCCGACTTCAAATAACGAAGTTATGGGCCGGACACGATTTTGCTGCAAGGTCACGCTGTGACCTTGACCTTCAAGGTAGGGACCCAAATGTTGCGCATGACACGTTGTCTCAACATGGTGGTCATTTCTGTGAAATAGTTTCGAAATCCGACTTCAAATAACGAAGTTATGGGCCGGACACGATTTTGCTGCAAGGTGATGCTGTGACCTTGACCTTCAAGGTAGGGACCCAAATGTTGCGCGTGACACGTCGTCTCAACATGGTGGTCATTTCTGTGAAATAGTTTCGAAATCCGACTTCAAATAACGAAGTTATGGGCCGGACACGATTTTGCTGCAAGGTCACGCTGTGACCTTGACCTTCAAGGTAGGGACCCAAATGTTGCGCGCGACACGTCGTCTCAACATGGTGGTCATTTCTGTGAAATAGTTTTGAAATCCGACTTCAAATAACGAAGTTATGGGCCGGACATGAATGGGCTGACGGACGGACGGACGGACAAACGGACAAGGCGGAGACTATATGCTCCCCCGAAAGTTTTCGGGGAGCATAATAAAGTGAAAACTGTAGTATTAAATCACTGCATCCTGTTGAAGTTTATTAATAAATCATTTATATTAATAAATTATTGTAATCTATTGTAGTTTATTAATAAATCATAGTAACCTATTGTAGTTTATTAATAAAACATTGCAACCTATTGTAGTTTATTAATAAATAATTGTAACCTATTATAGTTTATAAGGGATTAGGGATTTGCCGACATTTTTGACGATACTATGACGCAACATTTTTATCATTATAGCACAGGGGCACTTATGGGGTGCCCAGGAACTGAACCCGGCCAGTCCATTACATTAACACCGATGAGTCAGGTGTAATGCTGTCCCCTTAGCCCCGAGTGTTAGGAGGGAAGCCACAACTTTAAAGTCTTTGGTTTGACCTGGCCGGGGTTTGATACCGCAACCTCCTAGTCTGCAAGACGATGCTCTACCACTTGAGCTATTGTGGCCGGTTTGTAATTTATTAATAAATCATTGTAACCTATTGCTAATCCTAAAATATGTAGTTCTTTGGTTTAGTGGCTAATGTCTAGAAATAAAAACACAAGAGCGACTTCAGCAATTTGAGAAAAGCAAAGCTCCAAGAAAGAAAAGGATGAGTTCAGACTACTACCAAATCCAAGAGCTGGAGAGAAAGGTTGCAGAGAACCAAATATAAAAAGCAACTATGAAAAGCCTGAACAAAATGCAGACAAAAAGGAAGAATATGAGGTTGAGGATTATGTCAGAGATGTCTCTGTTCATGATGAACCTGATGATGACAATGGTGCTGATCCAAATGTTTTATGTGTAACAGAAGAGATGACATATCATTCTGGATAGGTTGTCAGAAATATTGCAGATTCTTTTAACAGGGCGTTATATAGACAATGACTTGAAATTCTTCTTTACTGAAGAAGAAATGGAAGGATAACCATTTGAATACTAGTCAGATAGATACCAGCACCATGTTTATGGTAAAACAGCAAAACAATTATTACAAAATCCATTATTTAGAAATTAATAAAGAAGACTTTTGAAATTTATTTCACCACTTTTCAGTGGTATAGTTGCATACACATTTCATAAAATTATAACTCAAATATTTAGCTATCAAATATGTGTTCACGGGTCTGTCAGACACACATTTAACTCTTAGCCTGCTGTTTGCATATCTGTAAGACTTAGGAAATAGTGTAGGTCCAGATGAGTCAGCTCCATGCTGGGAACTGTCTGATCAGGATCTACAATATGTGCTGCTCAGACTCTGTATTTGTATGTTATGTTTTACGGCACACCGACACTTAACAGGTCATACAGTGCTGAACACAATGAAGTTTAACGTGAACAGAGTATCATCAGATTAAAATCAAAATAGGTGAACTCAGACTGATTATAAGTACATCAACCCTGACATGTAACATATATAATATGAAAAGCAGAAAACCTTGAGAATTAAGCATGTTTTTTTTTTAACAAAATGTAGCAAGTTAAGGGTTAAACCATGTATATTTTATATTTGTTTTTTTTTTGTTTGTTAAACTGCACCAACAAAATTATGATCATATTGGCGACATCCAGCTAATTATTGATAGAGAAAGACTCAAAGCATAAGTCCCCACCGGGGCACTGCAGGTTAGCAGGAAAACCTCCCCACATGATTGTTCTTGCCCCTACAGGGACTATAACCCGTGAGGAGTTACAAGTCAGAGACTCTAACCACTTTTATGAGTTGGTTTATATGTTGAATAAGCACGAAGGGTAATGCTAGTGGACCTTAACCACAAACTGACACATACCATCCATTATATTTCTATAATATATTCTGTAATTTGAAATGTTCTTCTTGAATACCTTTCAACTGAGCTAGATCTGGTCGAGTAACTGAAAGTTCGACAGCCCCTTCTGGATTTTCATTGGTGGATTCCAGCCAATCATTGTGCTCAAATATGATCTCTTCACCTGTGTCTTTATCTTTCAGTTTCATCTGAAGTTAAACAATTGAATAGAAGGTTTTTGCTTTTGTCATTTAAAGAAATAATATAATATTATAAAAAAATAGTATCAGTCAGGAAAATAAGCTAGATACATTATTTGTATACAATTTTTTTTTCTTTTTTTCTTCAAAAATATGAATAACTCAGATCTCTTAGAGGTACAGAAAAATATTTTATGGCTATAATTCAACTTAATTTGTATTTCTGCTATTAGATTGCTCAAATACTAGAACTTTTTGGCTATTTATACTAATAATCACAGGAAGAAGGTACATTTTGTTTAACTTGTATGCAGCCAAATCCTAGTTACAAATCATTTTGCCTGGAAGAAATTTATAATTATGAACATTTTTTATTTGTACATGTATCTTACTACATTATTTTGTTTTCTTCAAAAACGTAAGAAATTCAACTCTTAGATAGCATACCTTTCCCAAGAACCAGGATGAACCAAAGTGCTTGTCTTCATAATACAACCTGACCTTGAATAGAAGCCCAATGTCAGCAACCTTGGTCTGGAAATAGACAATAAACCAGTATGTTGAAATGTAAAACAATTATGTGAAATGAAAAAGCACACAAGCTTTGAAATAAAATAGGATATACATACCTAAAGAGACAAGTATAAATCTTAAATGAAAATGTTAGTAATTTTTAAAATTGCCATAAAAAAAATAAATGAAACAATGTTCTTAAAACAATATAGTATATCTTTTTAATGTTAAAAAAGCATATGTTTATTGGGTTTATCATCAGTAACCTTATCGACAATAACAGTTTTTCAGTTATCTGGAGATGATGTCCACTTGAAGCAGACATATTGCTGCCTTCACTGTGTATAGCATGCTGTGAACACCTGGCATGATACCACACCCAGTTACATTATCCTGACACCGGGCCAACCAGTAGTGGAACTTCCCCTTTGCTTGAGCTTTGGTCAGGGAGCTATACCACTTCCATTTTTAACGATTTTGGTATGTCACTGCCCGGGATCGAACCCGGGGCCTCCCCTACCTGGAGCCGATGCTCTACTGATTGTGCTCCCAGGTCCGTTCCAAGAAAAAAAAAAAGCACATAAAAATAAAAAGGCACATAATATAATGGTAAACTTTAACCCTTTTATGCAAACATATGCCATACTACGCCAAACTTCGCCTTGAACAGTGTAGCTGTCAAGCCAGGTTGTCACTTAGCTCATGCACAATATACACTTTTGGTGAAATATAAAGAACAATGTGGGAGAATTTTAACCTACAAATTACATTTTCTCATTATATATGTTAATTTTCGTTGGAAAGCAATTAACATTTTTGAAAATATATGTTTGTATATTTATGGCAGAAAGGGTTAAACCAAGAAGCAAAGTTTTTGTACAGTTTTTTGTCAAAATATTTTAAGTCTGCAACAACTTTTATTTTCATGAAAGGTTTGATGGGTAATGGTTAGTTACTGAGACATCATATTACATTAACATTGAAGTAGTTTTTCAGCAAATACATATTTAACAGGTAAATAGGGATCGGACTTGGGATTTGCCGGTATTTTTTGCCCATACTGTGCAGCAACATTTCTAGCATTATAGCACAGGGGCACTTATGAGGTGCTCAGGGACTTAATCCGGCCATGATACTGACACAGATGAGTCAGGCGTGATGCTGTCCCTTTAACCCCAAGCGTTGGGAGGCAAGCCACTACTACCAACTTTTAAATCTTTGGTTTGACCCGGCCGGGATTTGAACCCGCAACCTCCAGATCCGCAAGCCGATGCTCTACCACTTTTACTACAAATAAACATTCAGTAAAAAAAAGATAACAAATTAATTCACTAGAACATGCTTGCCACCTTTTAACGAAGTGCATATGCATTTATATTCACTGTTTCGCACTCACCTCAAACTTGACTAGTGACCCGGGATGTAGGGAATCTTTTGCATTGAGCAGGATTGGTTCTGACTCTCCTTTCAGTCCACACAGCACCAGTCTAACTTTCTCCTCTGTACCAGAGTCTGTCTGGGACCCAGTCTGAACATAGACTGTCCATCTGCCTTTACTTCTGACTGGGCGCTCCAAACCCTTGGGCGTTGTTTCTAAGATATCAATCAGCTTAGTCGATGGTTCAATTTCTGAAATGAAGAGAAAAAAAGTTTGTAATTTTGTAACCAAGTGTATTTGTTCTGTAACAACTTGTGTTTTAATGTTTTAACTTGATATTGTCCTTTTGGTTCTTTTCACTACTTTTGGATCCTTTCATTAATTGTGTTTGGCCGTCACGATACCGAATTCCCACAAAATTCAGTTTTCTATATACAAGCCATCTAGTCAGATAGTCTACGTGGTCAGATATTCTAGGTGCAATTTATTGCATTTTAAACCATTTAATCTAATTTATAGACAGTAGCAAGTCAGATAAGCTTCAATATAATGCAATGAACATCTCATTGTGTGAAATATGCAATTGTGAGGTTTATGACTTAAATTAATCTATATGAGAGATGCTGTAATATGTTTTTGCGATTTGTTGTAGTGACTCAAATTGGCAGCATTAATTATATCCTGTATTATCAAAGGTCTCTTGGGCTTGTGGTCAAATCTCCCTTATCTTCCTTTTAACCTAAACCTGCATGTCCTATTTACAGCTTCTTACCATCACAGTAGAGACAGACAGGTGTAGAGGTGACCGTGGTTCTTATGTTTTTGGCAGACAGTTAACTCCACAAATTGGTAAGATAACCTACATTTTTATTACTGTGTGTAGCATAGAGACCAGTGATTATTCTTAAATTCAGCCTATCAATTGTATAATATTTTGTTAAATTCTATAGCGCAAGTGACTTACACTGCATATCTAAAGTGGCTTTGTTATCAGGATAACTTTTAGAGTAAAACTTTTGATTTGTTGAGATGGTCTGAGAACTAGTCTGCAACACTTATTTTATCATACTTTTTCATTATTGATTTGCTGTAAAGTTGTGTTAAGTTATATTTATACATGTTTATGTAAAGTAAATGTAAATAAAAATCAATCCTTAGTTTGTTATTATGGAGGCTTGTGATTTCATTAATCCACAGACTGGAGCCTTGTGACAGCTGGTCATTATGAACTGCCAATGCTGCCCAGCGGTCAGATTATTGCCAATGACAGTGTAAGGAAGCTAAGTGTTGTTTGACGTTTGGTATATTTCACACATTTGTGTTTTTCTATCCTAGTTCTACCAACAACATTCTTTGTAATAGTGACTACTTGCGCTGATCTGATTATATTAGTAAACCCTCAGATTTCCTTTGTCTTTTTATTGCTACCCAGACCACAGACAAGGTACAATTTTTAAAATTGCACTTAATTATCATTTGTTTAGTAAAACAGTTGGATATATCCAAAACATAAATCAAAGTCAGTTTACGGAAAAAATATGTTCCTGTTTCTGTGCCTTTTAATTAACTGACATTGGTAAATACTTATCAATCAGTGTTGCAAATCACTGCCAGCGGATCATGTGACAACTTAAGAAAGGCTATCAACCTACAAACTAACCTAAACCTTTCTTGGACAAACCATTGATGTTTACTAAGTAAAGTGTTTTGGCTTCTTGCCAAAGTCATGGGATGGAATTAGCCGGCATTTTTGCCGATACTGTGCAGCGATATTATATCCTTATAGCACAGGGGCACGTATGAGGTACTCCGCTGATCCATTATACTGACACCGACGAGTCAGGTGTAATGCTGTCCCCTTAGTCCCGAGTGATAGGAGGGAAGCCACTATTACCAACTTTAAAGTCTTTGGTTTGACCCAGTCGGGGTTTGAACCCACGACCTCCTGAATCGCAAGCCAACGCCGTAAGCAATTGCGGACGGTAAAAAAAAGTTATGTTAAGTAACATAAAGAACTGACAGCTCTAGATCTTCAGATTGCAGCTGTCTCATCACAGATACCTATAACAAACATTTACACATCAATTGTAAGATGTACTTATTTATAAGTAATAAAAAGTGGAGACTCGTACCTGCGACGGGGAACTCTACAAGCTGAGACTCACTGGAGAGCATCCACTGATGGCACACACAGGTAAACTGGCTAGGGCTCCGAGCACCCTCCATCACACTCACCTGCTGCACGTACCATCGGTCTGGGAGGGGAAGAGGGATTGTATTACACATTATCAATGTTATGATGATGATGATGATGATGATGATCATCATCATCATCATCACAAGAATCACCATCATCATTATCATTCTTATCATCATCATGCTAATTCTTCTCAGTATTATTATCACAATCATCATCATCATCGTCCAATTCAACAACACAACAACAAAAAATATAATCAACATAACAACAAACAATTGACCGATAAATAGAGCCAGATAAACCATGTCTTCTGAAAGTTCAAGAGTCAACTCCATCATACAGTGAACTGCAAAATGCAACAAAATTAATAATAAACACAATTTTATACATTTTTAAAGATTCCGTTTATTGTTAGGCTATGAGAATTAATCTCACTAGAAAGGCAAGATATATACAACTCAGACATTTCTCGGAAATGCTTGTATCTCCAATTTTTATTGAATCATTGTTTTGATTAACAGTCATAATTCTTTAGCGTCAAAGGATTTATAAACTTTTTAAACACAATTCTTAGCAGACATACTTGGTAATTCATGAAGAAAACTGATCAAAACATGCTAATACAATTTCTCCATTTGTCAGAGCTTACAAATGTAAACAAGTGACCAAGTGTCCGTGAATAACATTCTCTGATAACTGATAAAAATTGGTAGAAAAATCCATCAAAATCATAGCATAGGATATTATGAAAGCTGTATGTTAGCATTGTGCCTGTTGCAATATATAACTTCTAACAACAGGGTTCAAATAAAAAAACAACAACACACACACAAAAAAACATTTTTTTTTTAAATGCTTCCATTATATTTTATTTCTCTGCCCACCCCTGCATTTTTTCATGTCTGAAATACATTGACCAACTATGATCATAACAGCTACAACCAACTGTTTGGGTGGAGGAAGACCCCAAACAAATGTCTGGGTAGAACCACTGGTACATCGCAAGGCAGCTGGAAGACCTTCCTACAATAGGAAGCCCCAACCAGGACTCGGACCCGGTGAGTCAAAGGAGTTACAAATCAGTGACTCTAACCACTACACAACAGGGGCCCCTCTAAAACTATTCTCAAACACATACCATTTTAAATGTTAAAAGGAAGAGGGGAAGGGGGGGGGGGGGGGGGATTGGGGATTAGCCACCATTTTTGCAGATATTGTGCAGTGACATTTCTATTATTATAGCACAGGGGCACTTATGAGGTGCCAAGGGACTGAACCCGGACGGTCCATTATACTGACACCAACGAGTCAGGCGTAATGCTGTCTCTTTAGCCCCGAGTGTTAGGAGGGTAGCCATTACTACCAACTTTAAAGTCTTTGGTTTGACCCGACCGGGGTTTGAACCCACGACCTACCGATCCGCAAGCCGACGCTCTACCAATTGAGCTATTGCGGCCGGTATATAAGGAAGGTCTTTTTGATAGCTGGTATAGCTTAAAAAATTTAAAACACATTGCAATCATAACAAATCATTTATTTAACATTTCTTACATGAATAAATTTTATATAAATACTATTAGACGTATTCTGGCTGAGATTAAGCAATATTTTTGTATGCGATGGCAGAGGTTACAGTGTTCTGAAAGGCACCTGACCTCTGCTCAGAGACTGAGCTTAAAGATACATCCCAATTTTATTCTCAATATCAGTTTTACATACCTTGAGCTGTGCTAACAAACTGCAGCTCTATCTTCTTAAGCCTCCCGACGGACACTGCCTCCAGAACAAATATGTCAGTTTGACCTGATTGCCATGGCAATCTATTTTTAGATATAGGTCCAACTAGTTCACGGACACCCGAATCTCCATCCACACCGATAAGATTGATGCCCACGTTTCCAGATTCAGTCCCAGCATCCTTGTAACTGCCTGTTGTTATGGCAACAATGTATCGTAGTACTGGAAGAAAACATCAAAACATAAACACAAATGTCTCTAAGCACTAAACGAAATGTTTGGAGTCTGGGGGTTTTAGAGTTATATTTAGCAGAAACATTGCTTTCTATACTTAGACTGGTTCTGTATATATATCTATATGTTCTGATAGAATTACTAGCATTCTGCATGTAGAAACTTTATAATTTAAAAAAAAAAAAAGAAAAAAAAAAGGCTTCATAACCTCACGTTCTTTTCTGTTTAACACTTATTTTTTTCTCTCTCAAGCAGTCCCAAAACAAATTTTCTCAATTCACAATCTGCACCTTGTTCAACTTTCATGCATGACCAGACCTGGTAGCGCAATCGGAAGAGCTTTGGCTTCAGGTAAAGGGAGGCTCGGGTTCGATCCCGGGACGCGACATACCCAAGTTGTTAACAATGGTAGTGGTATAGCTCCCTTGCTAATGCTCAAGTAAATATAAGGGTAGTTCCACAACTGGTTGGCCTGGTGTCAGGATAATGTGACTGGTTGTGGTATCATGCCAGGTGTTAACAGCATGCTATACACAGTGAAGGCAGCACTATATGTGCTTCAATTAGACACTGTCTCCAGGTAACTGAAGTACTGTTGGTGAAACGATAAACCCAATAAACATAAACTTTCATGCACGCAATCAATAAATAATAACTGATATATCATAAATATTACAAGCATGAGTATGACTGCTATGGCACATGGTACCTACCTGGAAGAGCCGCAGTACCCTTCCTGACTGCTGGCATCTCCCGACAAGTCTGACCATCATCCTTGTCAGCTGCCAGCCAGCGATCTAGGTAGAACACCAGGTCCTCCCCAGTGTCAAGGTCATGCAACTTGACCTGTCAAACACAAGTCAAGTCATAGATAGGATATACAGCTGATATGATAGTTAATTAAACCATATTTCATGATCAAATAAGTAAGAGAATAATACACAGTAGATTGTCATGTTGCCAAAGGTACTAGAGAGTTCACTTAACAGGATTAATACCCATGCTACCCATTCTATTTGGCAGTGATAAAGCATATTTTAGGAAAGACAGCTATATATACGTGTAGCTCATAGTTGGGGTAAAATGTATTGCGCTTCAGATTCAAACATATTTTCCAAAACATTATGTACTGAAGAAAAAAAGTTTCGCCTATAAATCATTGTGACTAAAATGTTTTACGTATTGATCAATTGTGCCCATCCATTGACAACATGATTCCCCCCCTTTTTTTTTAAACTACACCATTATGTAAGCATGAAATGTAACTTTCACAAAAAATCCTGTGCAGTGTGTGCACAGCAAAATGGACGATCATCCTCTGTGGGTCACAAAGTTCCCTAGGAGTCAATCCTCTCTGAACTTGCTAAACTTTTTTCCTTCAGTATACTATTGATATTTCTTTTGCAAAGATAACTATAGCTATCAGCAAATGTGTTTAATATCACCAGTTCGCATCTATTCGGAAGTGAATAACCACAAAGATAAATAGTTCGAAACTGGGGTTACAATGATTTAAGCTTCAAATTTACATGTGTTTTCCTAAGAATCTTCACAAATAATCTTGTTTTTGTTTGTTTTTTGTTACACTGCACCAACACAATTATGGTCATATTAGCGATGTCCAGCTAATTATTGGTGGAAGAAGACCCCAGATTTACGTCTGGGTAGAACCACTGGCACACCGCAGGTTAGCTGGAAAACCTCCTCACATGAAAGTTCTTGCCCAGACAGGGACTCCAACCCACACAGTGACAGGCTGAGGAGTTTCAAGTCAATGACTCTAACTGCTCTGTCATGGGTGTCCCTTTACAAATAATCTCCTGTAGTTGCTAGTATATACTTACATAGTCCACTCTCCAGAATGGGGAGGGGCCAAAGTTGTCATGCTCTAGACGGATCTTGGTCACCCTTCCAATGTCACCTGTATCAACCTGTGGAACAAAAATCATTCTACATTAATCATGCAACAGATGACACAGAGTCAAAGTTATCAAATAACATTACTAGATACTCAGCAGCAAATAGCACAGATCCTGATCCTACTGCTTCCTGTGATCTGGATCTACACTATTTGCCTAAGCCTGACCCATGTATGATTATTAGGTTGAAAGTTAAGCTTTCAATAACAAGACACGTGATATGGAGATTAACTTATTTCAGTAAAGGTTAAATAATTGAAATTTGCACGGGTAGTAAAAATGATTTAAGACAGACATGTGGTATATGCACAAATATCTTACAACATAAATGATTTGTCATTTGAAGGGTTTGGCCTGTTTATGTCAGAATATAAAAAATCTTTAAAGTATTGTAATTGTACCAGTTAAATGTATCACATTTCTTGTTAACAAAATGTTATTAAACATTGTTTTTAAGCTTACATTGGGTAAATCATAAGGTATTAAACTGTTGCAACTGAGTATCGTTTGAGTCACATGTTAATAATTTAAAATTACACAAAGAAAATATTGAGAAAAAACCTCAAGGAGCAATAATGAAGATATGATTGTTTCTTTATATATCTTACTTTAAAATTTAAAAACAAAAGCTTGCATGTTTAAGTGTGCAAATGATTTTTAGCAATACATAATTGTCAACTGAAAGATTTTTGACAGAAAGATTTTTGATGATAAACCCATAATTGTCAAACCTTTATTAGATTGGTTACCTGGAACTGAGACTCCTCCCCTGGCTTGAACACACCCACTGCCTCCCCACCCGCTGTGAGGGGTAGTCTGTCTGACTGACGCCCTGTGCCATATATGGTCAGGTAGGCAAGACTTGAAGGCGACTCCTGCAGCACACTGCTGGTCTTTACCATCACAGACCAATGCCCACCTGTTAACAGAGGTAAACCAATCCCATAATAATGACTTAATCACAAAAATATAATTTCCTAATCATTGAAACAAATTCACATCTCATTATCACTAATACAAAATTTCATAAAAACATACCATTCACAAACCTGCAACCATGTGTGGACAGAATTAGAGAGATAAAGCCATTCTTTCATGAAACTTCATTCACTAATGTATGACAAAAACACATGTCATAACTTATCACTGACCAGTGGCTCACAGTGGCCAAGTGGTTTGAGTTGCCAACTTGCAAACTTGCAACTCATCAGCCCCTCATGGCAAGTGTTTGATTCCCAGTCTGGGATGGTTGAAAGAGCAATGGAGTCCAATCACTGACAACCTACCATCTTTGGTGTAAAGAGGATATAAACATACACCTTATCATTTAAATTAATTTCTGAATGGATGACAAAGACATGTCAATCACTGACGTTAACCTTTTATTGAGAGATTGGAATTTGCTGGCATTTTTGCAGATACTGTGCAGCGACATTTCTATCATTATAGCACAGGGGCACTTATGAGGTGCCCAGGGACTGAACCCGGCTGGTCCATTATACGGACACCGAGTTGGGCGTAATGCTGTCCCCTTAGCCCTGAGCATTAGTAGGAAAGCCACTACTACCAGCTTTAAAGTCTTTGGTTTGAATCGGACGTGGTTTGAACCCGTGACTTCCCGATCCGCAAGCCGATGCTTTACCACTTGAGCTTTTGCAGCCGGTCACCTTTTATTGAAAATGACCATAAAGAAAATCATCCCTTTATAACATTAATTGACAATAAACAAAAAACAGTGTGGTAATACCATTATCAATCCTGGTTAATTGTGAAAATAAGCCTTAATATCATTAAAAATTCATTTACATATATAAACAAATAAACAACGATTACCATCTTTGAAAAACAACCACTTAGACAAACCTATTCCCTCATGAATATTTATTTACAAAATTAAAGTACATGTTAACACAAACCAATCCCTTGCCAGTATGTAATATAGAGAGTATGAACATGTTTTCATTCCCTGAATTTTTAATGACAAAGAAAAACACAATTTTAAAAGAAAATGTTAAAGAAAATCATTACATGCAGGGACAAAAATATAATTACTTGACTTATGGGATGCTTTGGCTGGAGCTGGTTGATTGGAGTCTACAATGTCTGAAATAAAAAATTAATAAAAAAAATAGACATATTAATTCTGTAAAATTACAAAAAGCAAAAGAAATCAATTCAAAAAGAAATTAGTAAATTTACTGCTGAAATTATACCAATAATGTGGACTGGTTGAGAGTTTTATTATGTTAAGCTTGTATATATTATGATTTAGCTTTGAAAACTTATATATATATATATAAAAGAAATTAATAATAAAACATTCATTATTAAAATCTTTTGCCAAATGAAAAGCAAATACACATTTCCTCTTTAAATGACATTACATCTGTATCAAGAAACACAGTTTTTTTTTTTTTACAATTAATGAAACTGACATCTTTCTTGGCAAATGTTTTCACCAACCATTCTAAACAAAGAATACTAGAGTACAATAAAATGTCACCGACCGACCTGGCCACTGAAGCGACATCATCGCTTTTAAGGACAATTTTCATAAGAACAAATTATTAGGCTTCTTTATTCAATGAGAAACCTGACCACAATAATAGGCATGCTGCTAATACAGCATAACGTCCAATTCTATTAGACCATGTTATGTATTATATGTAAACTCAAAACTCAACTGCATCCACCTTGACCAGAACAAGTCACCTAAGGTGTGATTTGCACTTGTTAATAGGTGAAATAATGCATTCCAGCATATTTTCAATTTACAAACTTGGACATCGGGTTACACGAGGTCATGATCTCAGTCAATTAAGCGCATAATGACTGCTATAGTTAGACATTCAAACACTTTACGATTAGGATCAATCAAAAATGTGTGAAAAACAACTAACTTGTAAGAGAGATTGGACATGCTATTATCACATCTTAAGTGTGACCACACGCTTTAATCTTCATTAAAATGAAATATATTTCATTGTATCTATGGCTTGTACATTTACAAAGTCTATGACATAAATGATTATCATAAGTAATTAAAATATCCTCAATGATGTATATGAGATAAAATAGAACCTTTTCTTATTTTTCTATTCACAAAGCTACATTTATCTCACCAATCATCCTTAGGTTCCTCTCTGTCAGACAGTCATCCTCATGGTCGTCCAACCAGCGGCCACATGGGAAAACATACTGCAGGTGGGAGGAGTCAGTGTCAGTCTCCTTGACAACAACCTTATCCAGGAACACCCCTGCCCCATGGCCCCGCCCATCATGGCTGACAACAACTGATGTGAGCTCCTCCAAGCTGACCACCTCAAACTTGAACACGTCCATCTTAAATTGTACAAAAAGTTATAATGAAAATTCTGACTTCTGACAAAATACATGTAGTTATACAGTTTACTTGTAATCAACCCATCCTTCATCTGGCTACATTTTTGTTAATGACGCATACTTAGTGTGACCCATTCTATAGACCAATCTGAGGCCTTAAACTCTGAAAATGCTGGCTCTCTTCATTGTAAGTAAAGTCAATTTGAACATTTAATGTTTAAGTTAGCAGCCATAACTCACATGCAATAGAAGGCACAACCCACAAAGCTGCACATGCTGGGCATTTGTAGTTAAAGTTCACTCATTCCTTCACAGGTCTTAATTCCAAAGTTACTTACTTAACCCCTTCACTGCTGCCTGTACAGCGTACATCTATTTCTTACCACTATCAATGCTCTTATACATACACCGTACATGCTGTTTAGTACTATTTCTGAGTGTTTACAGCATTGCTAATTCCTAGATAAGTATGACCATGGTTACTCTCTTTGACAGTAACTTACCATGTTGTTTTTTTTAGAAATATTCATATTTTTGAAGGTGTAGGAATGAAATGCCGAAGATAAAAGTAAAAGTTCTGGATTTTTTCAACTTTTTTTCTATTTTTTGAAAGTCTGTAACATTTTTATAACACATGCTAATTATTAAATTTTATATTTATCAGAATCCGTATTCAGTTACCGTTCTAATGATATATAGTTTTACATAATCCAAATAATAAGCAACTTAGTGATGTAGGGCATTTTCTTGATAGTAAATTCCCTAGCATGGGGCGTGGAAAATGGTTTAGCAGCAAAAAGGTTAATAGAATTACACTAACCTTTACTTACTACAATCATCATCTCACATTAATATGCAAGGAAACCTACACAAAATGCTAGAAACTCAACAGCAGATAGAGTAAATCCTGCTCAGATAGCTACCAGCAGTGAGCTGGCTGATCTGGATCATCACTATTTGCTTACACCATATCAATTTGTGCTTTTCAAGGTGGTACTTACCAAAAATGTTTTCTTTAAAAACTTTTTTTAAACTATTGCTACCTGAACAGATCTTGCTAAATGCTGTTTATCGATAGCTGACACCTGTCTGAAAAGTGTACCATGATGCCACATGTGTCATACCAAACATGAATTTCCTATTTGAGCCACGCTGCACAGTTAGCTACGTGACCTTTTATGTTTTGGCTCATCAACATAATCTGCTGTGACCTTGATGACTATTTTTAGCAGGAATCCCAATGGTTCTTATTTATAGATTTGAAAAGACTGAAAATGTTACGTGTTGATAAACTAGTTTCACTGCTCTAAAATTGACATACTGTTGAAAATCGTGAAAGCTTAGACTAAAGTATGATTGTTTCTGCACAAATATTCCAAACAGAGGTCAGAGGGATTGGGATTTGCCTGCATTTTTGCCGATACTGTACAGCGACATTTCTATCATTATATTATGAGGTGCCCAGGGAATGAACCCAGCCTGTCCATTATACTGACACCGACGAGTCAGGCATAATGCTGTCCCCTTAACCCCGAGCGTTAGGAGGGAAGCCACTACTACCAACTTTAAAGTTTTTGGTTTGACCTGGCTGGTGTTCGAACCCACGACCTCCCGATCTGCAAGCCGATGCTCTACCACCTGAGCTATTACGGACATAGATCAGATATTATTACAAATATTTAATACAGGCAAACTGTCGAATACCACCTTTAAGCAAATCAATGTCATGCGATTTAGTAATTTTGGTAAGATGATTACAGCATATCTGTTGTTTGTGTATAAACAATAAACAAAAATAGGGAATATTTTCTTAAATTTGTTGAGCAAAGCTTAGCAGTCATCAACTCTTTTTAAAGAGAATTTTAAAGAGAAACTCTGCATGTGAAACTCGAAACACAGTTGTCAGTAACACTTGAGGCAAATCAAGCAGCATGAACTAACTGGCAAAATGTAACTAAAGGCACATGAAATGTTCAACTGGAAAAATGTAACTAGAGGCACATGAAATGTTCAACTGGAAAAATGTAACTAAAGGCACATGAAATGTTCAATTGGAAAAAATGTAACTAACGGCACATGAAATGCTCAACTGGAAAGATGTAATTATAGGCACATGAAATGTTCAACTGGAAAAAATGTAACTAAAGGCACATGAAATGTTCAACTGGAAAAATGTAACTAAAGGCACATGAACTGTTCAACTGGGAAAATGTATCTAAAGGCACAAGAAATGTTCAACTGGAAAAATGTAAATAACGGCACATGAAATGTTCAACTGGAAAAATCTCACTAAAGGCACATAAAATGTTCAACTGGCAAAATGTAACAAAAGACACATGAACTGTTCAACTGGAAAAATGTAACTAAAGGCACATGAAATGTTCAACTGGAAAAATGTAACTAAAGGCACATGAAATGTTCAACTGGAAAAATGTAACTAAAGGCACATGAACTGTTCAACTGGAAAAATGTAACTAAAGGCACATGAAATGTTCAACTGGAAAAATGTAACTAAAGGTACATGAAATGTTTAACTGGAAAAATGTAACTAAAGGCACATGAAATGCTCAACTGGAAAAATGTAACTAAAGGCACAAGAAATGTTCAACTGGAAAAATGTAACTAAAGGCACATGAAATGTTCAACTGGGAAAATGTAACTAAAGGCAAATGAAATGTTCAACTGGAAAAATGTAACTAAAGGCACATGTAATGAGCCACATGAAATGTTTTATTGGAAAAATGTAACTAAGGGCACATGGAATGTTCAACTGGAAAAATGTAACTAAAGGCAAATGAAATGTTCAACTGGAAAAATGTAACTAAAGGCACATGTAATGAGCCACATGAAATGTTTAACTGGAAAAATGTAACTAAAGGCACATGAAATGTTTAACTGGAAAAATGTAACTAAAGGCAAATGAAATGTTCAACTGGAAAAATGTAACTAAAGGCACATGAAATGTTCAACTGGAAAAATGTAACTAAAGGCAAACTGAATTTATACCTGTGTTTTGTTCCACTGGTGAAACTTAAAATTCATTTATACAACATAAAGATTTTAAACCCATTAGACAATACATATTGTTATACTAAAAATGTATAATTTACTTTACCACCCCCCCTCCCTCCAAACTTCCATGAATCTCAATAAGGATACAGATCCTTGATTTTTGTTAACTTTTCTTTACAACGAGTTCAACTAGAAGATAATCTGATTTGATCATTTTTTACAATACTGAAGAACCTTAACTATGCAAATGATTTTAAATATAGACTTTATACACAATGCCATCAAGCAAGGGGTGGGGACCTCCTGACTGTGTGGTTCATTTTGCAGAAATATTTCCCAGTATCTCAAATTAAGGTCCATGTTGCATGTCAAAGTGTAACCTAGCAAGCCAGGAGGGCTTTTAAGCTGTTCTACTGGGCATCTATGGTTCTCTCTCTTTTTTAGTATCAGGATTTGTCCTACCATAAAAGTTCCCTCATATGTTCTGATGTGTCTTTGACAAGAAGACAGACAAAATAAATCACTACCCACCTGTCCTCTCTGAAACTTGACCCGGTTGTTGTTACATTTGTGTAGGAGACGCCGCCCACTGTCTCCCTTGGTGCCAAACATAGTGATGAACATGTTGGCATCAGTGCTGGCACCCCAATGGTCTCCCGTGAACATCTGCACCTGATACACCCGAACTGAAAGGGAGTGAAAAAATCTTGTTCGGAAATTTGCAAAGGACTCAAAATGAGCAGACATTTGCATGCATGGTAAATTTAAACTAAAAATCTGCCTGGACAGAATTACACAGATGGCAGCAAAAACACTTGGACAGAAACATACAATGCTAAGTTGTGATACATTTGACACGTATATATTTATATACAATACTTAAAAAATGCCGCAAAATATGAAAAATACTGAAGAAATCTTTTAGCATAATCAATGACAGCTACTTACCCTTTGGATGAGGTTTGCCAGGTAGAATCACTGGCAGCTCTCTGTCAAGATCCCCATCATCCATGTCCCTAGCCAACCAGCGCTTGTAGCTAAACGTCATCACCTCATTGGTGGATTGATCTGTCAGCTTCACCTGATGTAAACAATAGCAACAAATAGGTCATAAATCTTTCTCATGCAACATTTATTGATTATCAACACAACACATTACCAGCAGGGTTGTCACTAGAAATATTTTGAGCAGGCTCAACCTCCTAATGACAACCCTGTATCATATTTTTTGCTAAAAACAAAAGGCAAAGCAACAAAATAAATTGCTAGACTCCAGCAAACAGTGCAGATCTGATCAGAAAACTGGACGATCCAGATATACACTAATTGTTCACTAATTGAGAAAGATAAATTAGTAAAAAAAATCACTTATCTTATTTGTATTAAAAACACGCAGCAAGTATCAAAACAAAAGCATCTGTAAATTGCAAATTACACTATGCATGGACATCATTCACTTGTTATACATAATCTGCAAAATTACTACTGCAAAACGATGCACATTGGATATAAACTTTCTAACAGATTTTGCTTAAATTGTTTCCAAGGTGAATATAATCTTTCCTACAGATTTTGCTTACATTTTTTTCCAAGGTGAATAATGATATTTTCAACAGATTTTGCTCAAATTGTTTCCAAGTTGAATATAATCTTTTTTACAGATTTTGCCTAGATTATTCTAAGGTGGATATAATCCTTTCTAAAGATTTTGCCTAGGCTTTTTCTAAGGTGGATTATATCATTCAACTGAAGACAAGTATTTGTTTGTATTTGCTGTTTGAAATACAGCACAAAGACTAATTATGGTCATTATAGCAAGGCCCAGCTATATTGGTGGAGGAAGACCTCAGACATTAGACCCCAGACAAATGTTTGGGTAGAACCGTCTACTAACCATAGGTACCCTATTTAGGGGCTTCCCACATAACATCAATCACCCAGACGCGGACTTGAACCCATGCTGTGGGAGGCCAAGCAGTCAGGGGAGTTATAAAGTCAGTAACTCTACCACCATGCTACAGGGACCCCTCTTAATATGTGAAACTCAAATTCTTTCACAACTCCAGTATAATACATTATGGTAATATATCAAGGTTGGACATTAACCATCACTCCATTTACTTAAACATATTACAAAACAAGATTCAAGCACCATGAATATATATACAAATTTGATCAATGAGTCAAAAATGTGTTTGTTTAGCAACCATTTCCCCAAAGGGCCAGACACTATAATAAGGAACAACACTTGTAATTTTTATTAGACAAAAGGCTTAAAAAGTCTCCATAATTCAGCAAATATAATCAGCAAAATTGTTAACTTACATTTTGTTTAATTGATACTGTGCTGAAACAATGCTCTTTTAGGAATATGTAGCACACATTTAGAATAAAAGCTATGGTATTGTTATATTTTGCATTTTTAAGAATTTAAGTTCAAGAAAATATCAAATATGGCATTCCAAAGAAATGAATCCATCAGGCTTGTGATACATACCTTTTGTTAGATTAAAATAAGCAGTTGAAAACAATGATTATGGATATATTTACTTCAATTTTATTATAACTGGTCTTTACAACACCATAGCTTCATTGTATATACTTTTTAATATGTACAAAAAATAAACTAAACTATATAATATTAATATTTACAACCATCCAATTTGAGTTGATGAAATTTTAACAAGGAAAAAATAATCAAATTTATTAAAATGGTTATGTTGAAAGAAAAAATAATTTATTACTGGAATACTAATACAAATGTATGACTTTCTAAATTTGACATTAATATTTCAAATCACGGTAAAAATCACAGATGGTGAGTAATTTAATTTGACAATATTTACAATAAGCCATCTAGCTCAGCATATAAACATCAATATAAGATACTAGATTGCAAATTACTAAATTTGTATGTAAATAAAGTTATCTGTATTTACAGTTTATCAAATATGAAAAAATACCTCAATAATATTAAAAATTACTTTATTAACAAACATTCACCAACATTACATTGCAATCTGGCATGAAAATCTAATTAAAGAGACAATTAAGGAGTTGAGGAAATGTTGTTTAATGTTTTTAACACCTTGTGCACACAAACAGTACCCATCTGTGTATTGGCTTTGATCACTCACACCTGCCAATTTAATGAACCAATTAACTCTATGTGCCAAGCTTGCACCATTAGGACCTGGCTGGGTTCACCAGCTTGGAGCAAATAGTTGTCAGGCTTCACCAGTAGTGTGGCACTTTAGATTTACACCAATATAAATAGTACAGGACATAACTGAAATTCATCAGCAGCAGGAATTTCAGCAAAGGAACATAATAACACTGCACAGCATGCATGATGGACTCTGAACAGGTCTTGTATCTCTTGGTACATGCTTAGTGCTGGTTAATAAGGTCATTAGCACTAGCCTGTGCATAGGACAAGAGACTTGAATCATCAAAAACAACATGGGATGTCTACTATTTCTTTGTACATGCTTAGTGCTGGTCAATTTGCATACGAGCACTAGCCTCTGCTTGGGACAAAGCTCTGAATCAATAAGAACTATATGAAAAGGATTGAGAAAAAGTCTAATATTGCTTGGTACATGTCAGTGCTGGTCAATATACTTACTAGTACTAGCCTGTGCTTGGTACAAGGCTTCTGAATCAACAAGAACTATATGGAATGGAATGAGAACAGGTCTTCTATTGCTAGGTACATGCTTAGTGCTGGTCAACATACTTACTAGCACTAGCCTGTGCTTGGTACAAGGGATCTGAATCAACAAGAACTACATGGAATGGACTGAGAACATGTCTTCTATTTCTTGGTACATGCTTAGTGCTGGTCCATACGCTTACTAGCACTAGCCTGTGCTTGGGACAAGGAACTTGAATCATAAACAACTACACAGAATGGATTGCGAAAATGTCTATTATTTCTTGGTGTATGCTTAGTGCTGGTCAATATGTTTACTAGCAATAGCCTGTGCTTGGGACAAGTGATCTGAATCATCAACAGCTACAATGGATGGATTGAGGACATGTCTTCTATTTCTTGGTACATGCTTAGTGCTGGTCTATATGCTGGTCTATATGCTTACTAGCACTAGCCTGTGCTTGGAACAAGGGATCTGAATCATCAATGGAACAATGGATTGAGGACAGGTCTTCTATTTCTTGGTACATGCTAAGTGCTGGTCAATATAATTACTAGCACTAGCCTGTGCTTGGGACAAGGGATCTCAATCAACAAGAACTACATGAAAAGGATTGAGAAAAGGTCTTCTATTTCTTGGTACATGCTTAGTGCTGGTCAATATGCTTACTAGCACTAGCCAGTGCTTGGGACAAGGGATCTGAATCATCAACAGCTACAATGGATGGATTGAGGACAGGTCTTCTATTTCTTGGTACATGCTTAGTGCTGGTCAATATGCTTACTAGCACTAGCCAGTGCTTGGGACAAGGGATCTGAATCATCAACAGCTCCAATGGATGGATTGAGGACAGGTCTTCTATTTCATGGTACATGCTTAGTGCTGGTCAATATGTTACTAGCACTAGCCTGTGCTTGGGACAAGTGATCTGAATCATCAACAGCTACAATGGATGGATTGAGGACAGGTCTTCTATTTCTTGGTACATGCTTAGTGCTGGTCAATATGTTTACTAGCACTAGCCTGTGCTTGGGACAAGGGATCTGAATCAACAAGAACTACAAGAAAAGGATTGAGAAAAGGTCTTCTATTTCTTGGTACATGCTTAGTGCTGGTCAATATGCTTACTAGTACTAGCCTGTGCTTGGGACAAGGGATCTGAATCAACAAGAACTACAAGAAAAGGATTGAGAAAAGGTCTTCTATTTCTTGGTACATGCTTAGTGCTGGTCAATATGCTTACTAGCACTAGCCTGTGCTTGGGACAAGGGATCTGAATCATCAACAGCTACAATGGATGGATTGAGGACAGGTCTTCTATTTCTTGGTACATGCTTAGTGCTGGTCAATATGTTACTAGCACTAGCCTGTGCTTGGGACAAGTGATCTGAATCATCAACAGCTACAATGGATGGATTGAGGACAGGTCTTCTATTTCTTGGTACATGCTAAGTGCTGGTCAATATGCTTACTAGCACTAGCCTGTGCTTGGGACAAGTGATCTGAATCATCAACAGCTACAATGGATGGATTGAGGACAGGTCTTCTATTTCTTGGTACATGCTAAGTGCTGGTCAATATGTTTACTAGCACTAGCCTGTGCTTGGGACAAGTGATCTGAATCAACAAGAACTACAAGAAAAGGATTGAGAAAAGGTCTTCTATTTCTTGGTACATGCTTAGTGCTGGTCAATATGCTTACTAGCACTAGCCTGTGCTTGGGACAAGGGATCTGAATCATCAACAGCTACAATGGATGGATTGAGGACAGGTCTTCTATTTCTTGGTACATGCTAAGTGCTGGTCAATATGTTTACTAGCACTAGCCTGTGCTTGGGACAAGGGATCTCAATCAACAAGAACTACATGAAAAGGATTGAGAAAAGGTCTTCTATTTCTTGGTACATGCTTAGTGCTGGTCAATATGCTTACTAGCACTAGCCTGTGCTTGGGACAAGGGATCTGAATCAACAAGAACTACAAGAAAAGGATTGAGAAAAGGTCTTCTATTTCTTGGTACATGCTTAGTGCTGGTCAATATGCTTACTAGCACTAGCCTGTGCTTGGAACAAGGGATCTGAATCAACAAGAACTACATGGAATGGATTGAGAAAAGGTCTTCTATTTCTTGGTACATGCTTAGTGCTGGTCAATATGTTTACTAGCACTAGCCAGTGCTTGGGACAAAGGACTTGGATGAACACAGACAACCAAAAAAGGAAAATATAAAAATTAACAATTTATGGACTTACTTATATTAATGCAAATAAACAATTTCCAATTAACTTATGACAGTAATTAATTTGACAATGTTAATCACCCAACATCATTACATCAACATTTTTAATTTCATATCAATAAAATATTTTTAAATACTTTAAAGTTTCTGATTAAAAATATGAAAAAAAATATACAACTTAAGAATCATCCATTTACAATTCATTGCAATCTGGCATGCCAATCCAATTAAAGGGACGACTGATTAAGGCTTGTGCACAGAAACAGTACCCATCTGTGTATTGGATTTGATCACTCACACCTGCCAATTAAATGAACCAATTAACTCTATGTGCCAAGCTTGCACCATTAGGACCTGATTGGGTTCACCAGCTTGGAGCAAATAGTTGTCAGGCTTCACCAGTAGTGTGGCACTTTAGATTAACAACAATATAAATAGTACAGGACATAACTGAAATTCATCAGCAGCAGGAATTTTAGCAAAGGAACATAATAACACTGCACAGCATGCATGATGTACTGTGAACAGGTCTTCTACTTCTTGGTACATGCTCAGTGCTGGTCAATATGCTTACTAGCACTAGCATGTGCTTGGGACAAGTGATCTCACTCATTAACAACTACAACAGGTGGATTAAGAAAACATCTACTTTTTCTTGATACATCAGTGCTGGACAATATGCTTATTAGTACTAGCCTGTCTTTGAACAAGGGAGATGAATGATCAACAACCACAATGGATGGATTGAGGACAGGTCTTCTATTTCTTGGTACATGCTAAGTGCTGGTCAATATGTTTACTAGCACTAGCCTGTGCTTGGGACAAGGGATCTGAATCAACAAGAACTACAAGAAAAGGATTGAGAAAAGGTCTTCTATTTCTTGGTACATGCTTAGTGCTGGTCAATATGCTTACTAGCACTAGCCTGTGCTTGGGACAAGGGATCTGAATCATCAACAGCTACAATGGATGGATTGAGGACAGGTCTTCTATTTCTTGGTACATGCTAAGTGCTGGTCAATATGTTTACTAGCACTAGCCTGTGCTTGGGACAAGGGATCTCAATCAACAAGAACTACATGAAAAGGATTGAGAAAAGGTCTTCTATTTCTTGGTACATGCTTAGTGCTGGTCAATATGCTTACTAGCACTAGCCTGTGCTTGGGACAAGGGATCTGAATCAACAAGAACTACAAGAAAAGGATTGAGAAAAGGTCTTCTATTTCTTGGTACATGCTTAGTGCTGGTCAATATGCTTACTAGCACTAGCCTGTGCTTGGGACAAGGGATCTGAATCAACAAGAACTACATGGAATGGATTGAGAAAAGGTCTACTATTGCTAGGTACATGCTTAGTGCTGGTCAATATGTTTACTAGCACTAGCCAGTGCTTGGGACAAAGGACTTGGATGAACACAGACAACCAAAAAAGGAAAATATAAAAATTAACAATTTACGGACTTATATTAATGCAAATAAACAATTTCCAATTAACTTATGACAGTAATTAATTTGACAATGTTAATCACCCAACATCATTACATCAACATTTTTAATTTCATATCAATAAAATATTTTTAAATACTTTAAAGTTTCTGATTAAAAATATGAAAAAAAAAATACAACTTAAGAATCATCCATTTACAATTCATTGCAATCTGGCATGCCAATCCAATTAAAGGGACGACTGATTAAGGCTTGTGCACAGAAACAGTACCCATCTGTGTATTGGCTTTGATCACTCACACCTGCCAATTAAATGAACCAATTAACTCTATGTGCCAAGCTTGCACCATTAGGACCTGGCTGGGTTCACCAGCTTGGAGCAAATAGTTGTCAGGCTTCACCAGTAGTGTGGCACTTTAGATTAACAACAATATAAATAGTACAGGACATAACTAAAATTCATCAGCAGCAGGAATTTTAGCAAAGGAACATAATAACACTGCACAGCATGCATGATGTACTGTGAACAGGTCTTCTACTTCTTGGTACATGCTCAGTGCTGGTCAATATGCTTACTAGCACTAGCATGTGCTTGGGACAAGTGATCTCACTCATTAACAACTACAACAGGTGGATTAAGAAAACGTCTACTTTTTCTTGATACATCAGTGCTGGACAATATGCTTATTAGTACTAGCCTGTCTTTGAACAAGGGAGATGAATGATCAACAACCACAAGAGATGGATTGAGAACAGGTCTTCTATTTCTTGGTACATGCTTAGAGCTGGTCAATTTGCTTACTAGCACTAGCCTGTGCTTAGGACAAGAAACTTGAATCATCAACAACCACAAGGGATGGATTGAGAACAGGTCTACTATTTCTTGGTACATGCTTAGTGCTGGTCAATATACTTAGTAGCAGTAGCCTGTGCTTGGGACAAGAGATCTCAATCAACAAGAACTACATGAAAAGGATTGAGAAAGGGTCTTCTATTTCCTGGTACATGCTTAGTGCTGGTCAATATACTTACTAGCACTAGCCTGTGCTTGGGACAAGGGATCTCAATCAACAAGAACTACATGAAAAGGATTGAGAAAGGGTCTTCTATTTCTTGGTACATGCTTAGTGCTGGTCAATATGTTAACTAGCACTAGCCTGTGCTTGGGACAAGGGATCTGAATCATCAACAACCACAAGAGATGGATTGAGAACAGGTCTTCTATTTCTTGGTACATGCTTAGAGCTGGTCAATATGCTTACTAGCACTAGCCTGTGCTTAGGACAAGAAACTTGAATCATCAACAACCACAAGGGATGGATTGAGAACAGGTCTACTATTTCTTGGTATATGCTTAGTGCTGGTCAATATACTTACTAGCACTAGCCTGTGCTTGGGACAAGGGATCTCAATCAACAAGAACTACATGAAAAGGATTGAGAAAAGGTCTTCTATTTCTTGGTACATGCTTAGTGCTGGTCAATATGTTAACTAGCACTAGCCAGTGCTTGGGACAAGGGATCTGAATCATCAACAGCTCCAATGGATGGATTGAGGACATGTCTTCTATTTCTTGGTACATGCTTAGTGCTGGTCAATATGCTTACTAGCACTAGCCTGTGCTTGGGACAAGTGATCTGAATCATCAACAGCTACAATGGATGGATTGAGGACAGGTCTTCTATTTCTTGGTACATGCTAAGTGCTGGTCAATATGTTTACTAGCACTAGCCTGTGCTTGGGACAAGTGATCTAAATCATCAACAGCTACAATGGATGGATTGAGGACAGGTCTTCTATTTCTTGGTACATGCTAAGTGCTGGTCAATATGTTTACTAGCACTAGCCTGTGCTTGGGACAAGGGATCTGAATCAACAAGAACTACAAGAAAAGGATTGAGAAAAGGTCTTCTATTTCTTGGTACATGCTTAGTGCTGGTCAATATGCTTACTAGCACTAGCCTGTGCTTGGGACAAATGATCTGAATCATCAACAGCTACAATGGATGGATTGAGGACAGGTCTTCTATTTCTTGGTACATGCTTAGTGCTGGTCAATATGTTACTAGCACTAGCCTGTGCTTGGGACAAGTGATCTGAATCATCAACAGCTACAATGGATGGATTGAGCAAAGGTCTTCTATTTCTTGGTACATGCTAAGTGCTGGTCAATATGTTTACTAGCACTAGCCTGTGCTTGGGACAAGTTGATCTCAATCAACAAGAACTACAAGAAAAGGATTGAGAAAAGGTCTTCTATTTCTTGGTACATGCTTAGTGCTGGTCAATATGCTTACTAGCACTAGCCTGTGCTTGGGACAAGGGATCTGAATCATCAACAGCTACAATGGATGGATTGAGGACAGGTCTTCTATTTCTTGGTACATGCTAAGTGCTGGTCAATATGTTTACTAGCACTAGCCTGTGCTTGGGACAAGGGATCTCAATCAACAAGAACTACATGAAAAGGATTGAGAAAAGGTCTTCTATTTCTTGGTACATGCTTAGTGCTGGTCAATATGCTTACTAGCACTAGCCTGTGCTTGGGACAAGTGATCTGAATCATCAACAGCTACAATGGATGGATTGAGGACAGGTCTTCTATTTCTTGGTACATGATTAGTGCTGGTCAATATGCTAACTAGCACTAGCCTGTTCTTGGGACAAGTGATCTGAATCATCAACAGCTCCAATGGATGGATTGAGGACAGGTCTTCTATTTCTTGGTACATGCTTAGTGCTGGTCAATATGTTACTAGCACTAGCCTGTGCTTGGGACAAGTGATCTGAATCATCAACAGCTACAATGGATGGATTGAGGACAGGTCTTCTATTTCTTGGTACATGCTAAGTGCTGGTCAATATGTTTACTAGCACTAGCCTGTGCTTGGGACAAGGGATCTCAATCAACAAGAACTACAAGAAAAGGATTGAGAAAAGGTCTTCTATTTCTTGGTACATGCTTAGTGCTGGTCAATATGCTTACTAGCACTAGCCTGTGCTTGGGACAAGTGATCTGAATCATCAACAGCTACAATGGATGGATTGAGGACAGGTCTTCTATTTCTTGGTACATGATTAGTGCTGGTCAAAATGTTTACTAGCACTAGCCTGTGCTTGGGACAAGGGATCTGAATCAACAAGAACTACAAGAAAAGGATTGAGAAAAGGTTTTCTATTTCTTGGTACATGCTTAGTGCTGGTCAATATGCTTACTAGCACTAGCCTGTGCTTGGAACAAGGGATCTGAATCGACAAGAACTACATTGAATGGATTGAGAAAAGGTCTTCTATTTCTTGGTACATGCTTAGTGCTGGTCAATATGTTTACTAGCACTAGCCAGTGCTTGGGACAAAGGACTTGGATGAACACAGACAACCAAAAAAGAAAAATATAAAAAATAACAATTTACAGACTTACTTATATTAATGCAAATAAACAATTTCCAATTAATTTATGGCAGTAATTAATTTGACAATCTTAATCACCCAACATCATAACATCAACATTTTTTATTTCATATCAATAAAATATTTTTAAATACTTCAAAGTTTCTGATTAAAAATATGAAAAAAATATACAACTTAAGAATCATCCATTTACATTTCATTGCAATCTGGCATGCCAATCCAATTAAAGGGACGACTGATTAAGGCTTGTGCACAGAAACAGTACCCATCTGTGTATTGGCTTTGATCACTCACACCTGCCAATTAAATGAACCAATTAACTCTATGTGCCAAGCTTGCACCATTAGGACCTGGCTGGGTTCACCAGCTTGGAGCAAATAGTTGTCAGGCTTCACCAGTAGTGTGGCACTTTAGATTAACATCAATATAAATAGTACAGGACATAACAGAAATTCATCAGCAGCAGGAATTTCAGCAAAGGAACATAATAACACTGCACAGCATGCATGATGTACTGTGAACAGGTCTTCTACTTCTTGGTACATGCTCAGTGCTGGTCAATATGCTTACTAGCACTAGCATGTGCTTGGGACAAGTGATCTCATTCATCAACAACTACAACAGGTGGATTAAGAAAACGTCTACTATTTCTTGATACATCAGTGCTGGACAATATGCTTATTAGCACTAGCCTGTCTTTGAACAAGGGAGATGAATCATCAACAACCACAAGAGATGGATTGAGAACAGGTCTTCTATTTCTTGGTACATGCTTAGAGCTGGTCAATATGCTTACTAGCACTAGCCTGTGCTTAGGACAAGAAACTTGAATCATCAACAACCACAAGGGATGGATTGAGAACAGGTCTACTATTTCTTGGTACATGCTTAGTGCTGGTCAATATACTTACTAGCACTAGCCTGTGCTTGGGACAAGGGATCTCAATCAACAAGAACTACATGAAAAGGATTGAGAAAAGGTCTTCTATTTCTTGGTACATGCTTAGTGCTGGTCAATATGTTAACTAGCACTAGCCAGTGCTTGGGACAAGGGATCTGAATCATCAACAGCTCCAATGGATGGATTGAGGACAGGTCTTCTATTTCTTGGTACATGCTTAGTGCTGGTCAATATGTTACTAGCACTAGCCTGTGCTTGGGACAAGGGATCTGAATCATCAACAGCTACAATGGATGGATTGAGGACAGGTCTTCTATTTCTTGGTACATGCTTAGTGCTGGTCAATATGTTATTAGCACTAGCCTGTGCTTGGGACAAGTGATCTGAATCATCAACAGCTACAATGGATGGATTGAGGACAGGTCTTCTATTTCTTGGTACATGCTAAGTGCTGGTCAATATGCTTACTAGCACTAGCCTGTGCTTGGGACAAGTGATCTGAATCATCAACAGCTACAATGGATGGATTGAGGACAGGTCTTCTATTTCTTGGTACATGATTAGTGCTGGTCAAAATGTTTACTAGCACTAGCTTGTGCTTGGGACAAGGGATCTGAATCAACAAGAACTACAAGAAAAGGATTGAGAAAAGGTCTTCTATTTCTTGGTACATGCTTAGTGCTGGTCAATATGCTTACTAGCACTAGCCTGTGCTTGGGACAAGGGATCTGAATCGACAAGAACTACATTGAATGGATTGAGAAAAGGTCTTCTATTTCTTGGTACATGCTTAGTGCTGGTCAATATGTTTACTAGCACTAGCCAGTGCTTGGGACAAAGGACTTGGATGAACACAGACAACCAAAAAAGAAAAATATAAAAAATAACAATTTACGGACTTACTTATATTAATGCAAATAAACAATTTCCAATTAATTTATGGCAGTAATTAATTTGACAATGTTAATCACCCAACATCATAACATCAACATTTTTTATTTCATATCAATAAAATATTTTTAAATACTTCAAAGTTTCTGATTAAAAATATGAAAAAAATATACAACTTAAGAATCATCCATTTACATTTCATTGCAATCTGGCATGCCAATCCAATTAAAGGGACGACTGATTAAGGCTTGTGCACAGAAACAGTACCCATCTGTGTATTGGCTTTGATCACTCACACCTGCCAATTAAATGAACCAATTAACTCTATGTGCCAAGCTTGCACCATTAGGACCTGGCTGGGTTCACCAGCTTGGAGCAAATAGTTGTCAGGCTTCACCAGTAGTGTGGCACTTTAGATTAACATCAATATAAATAGTACAGGACATAACTGAAATTCATCAGCAGCAGGAATTTCAGCAAAGGAACATAATAACACTACACAGCATGCATGATGTACTGTGAACAGGTCTTCTACTTCTTGGTACATGCCCAGTGCTGGTCAATATGCTTACTAGCACTAGCATGTGCTTGGGACAAGTGATCTCATTCATCAACAACTACAACAGGTGGATTAAGAAAACGTCTACTATTTCTTGATACATCAGTGCTGGACAATATGCTTATTAGCACTAGCCTGTCTTTGAACGAGGGAGATGAATCATCAACAACCACAAGAGATGGATTGAGAACAGGTCTTCTATTTCTTGGTACATGCTTAGAGCTGGTCAATATGCTTACTAGCACTAGCCTGTGCTTAGGACAAGAAACTTGAATCATCAACAACCACAAGGGATGGATTGAGAACAGGTCTACTATTTCTTGGTACATGCTTAGTGCTGGTCAATATACTTACTAGCACTAGCCTGTGCTTGGGACAAGAGATCTCAATCAACAAGAACTACATGAAAAGGATTGAGAAAGGGTCTTCTATTTCCTGGTACATGCTTAGTGCTGGTCAATATACTTACTAGCACTAGCCTGTGCTTGGGACAAGGGATCTCAATCAACAAGAACTACATGAAAAGGATTGAGAAAAGGTCTTCTATTTCTTGGTACATGCTTAGTGCTGGTCAATATGTTAACTAGCACTAGTCAGTGCTTGGGACAAGGGATCTGAATCATCAACAGCTCCAATGGACGGATTGAGGACAGGTCTTCTATTTCTTGGTACATGCTTAGTGCTGGTCAATATGTTACTAGCACTAGCCTGTGCTTGGGACAAGTGATCTGAATCATCAACAGCTACAATGGATGGATTGAGGACAGGTCTTCTATTTCTTGGTACATGCTAAGTGCTGGTCAATATGTTTACTAGCACTAGCCTGTGCTTGGGACAAGTGATCTAAATCATTAACAGCTACAATGGATGGATTGAGGACAGGTCTTCTATTTCTTGGTACATGCTAAGTGCTGGTCAATATGTTTACTAGCACTAGCCTGTGCTTGGGACAAGGGATCTGAATCAACAAGAACTACAAGAAAAGGATTGAGAAAAGGTCTTCTATTTCTTGGTACATGCTTAGTGCTGGTCAATATGCTTACTAGCACTAGCCTGTGCTTGGGACAAGGGATCTGAATCATCAACAGCTACAATGGATGGATTGAGGACAGGTCTTCTATTTCTTGGTACATGCTTAGTGCTGGTCAATATGTTACTAGCACTAGCCTGTGCTTGGGACAAGTGATCTGAATCATCAACAGCTACAATGGATGGATTGAGCAAAGGTCTTCTATTTCTTGGTACATGCTAAGTGCTGGTCAATATGTTTACTAGCACTAGCCTGTGCTTGGGACAAGGGATCTGAATCAACAAGAACTACAAGAAAAGGATTGAGAAAAGGTCTTCTATTTCTTGGTACATGCTTAGTGCTGGTCAATATGCTTACTAGCACTAGCCTGTGCTTGGGACAAGGGATCTGAATCATCAACAGCTACAATGGATGGATTGAGGACAGGTCTTCTATTTCTTGGTACATGCTAAGTGCTGGTCAATATGTTTACTAGCACTAGCCTGTGCTTGGGACAAGGGATCTCAATCAACAAGAACTACATGAAAAGGATTGAGAAAAGGTCTTCTATTTCTTGGTACATGCTTAGTGCTGGTCAATATGCTTACTAGCACTAGCCTGTGCTTGGGACAAGTGATCTGAATCATCAACAGCTACAATGGATGGATTGAGGACAGGTCTTCTATTTCTTGGTACATGCTAAGTGCTGGTCAATATGTTTACTAGCACTAGCCTGTGCTTGGGACAAGTGATCTAAATCATCAACAGCTACAATGGATGGATTGAGGACAGGTCTTCTATTTCTTGGTACATGCTAAGTGCTGGTCAATATGTTTACTAGCACTAGCCTGTGCTTGGGACAAGGGATCTGAATCAACAAGAACTACAAGAAAAGGATTGAGAAAAGGTCTTCTATTTCTTGGTACATGCTTAGTGCTGGTCAATATGCTTACTAGCACTAGCCTGTGCTTGGGACAAGTGATCTGAATCATCAACAGCTACAATGGATGGATTGAGGACAGGTCTTCTATTTCTTGGTACATGCTTAGTGCTGGTCAATATGTTACTAGCACTAGCCTGTGCTTGGGACAAGTGATCTGAATCATCAACAGCTACAATGGATGGATTGAGCAAAGGTCTTCTATTTCTTGGTACATGCTAAGTGCTGGTCAATATGTTTACTAGCACTAGCCTGTGCTTGGGACAAGGGATCTGAATCAACAAGAACTACAAGAAAAGGATTGAGAAAAGGTCTTCTATTTCTTGGTACATGCTTAGTGCTGGTCAATATGCTTACTAGCACTAGCCTGTGCTTGGGACAAGGGATCTGAATCATCAACAGCTACAATGGATGGATTGAGGACAGGTCTTCTATTTCTTGGTACATGCTAAGTGCTGGTCAATATGTTTACTAGCACTAGCCTGTGCTTGGGACAAGGGATCTCAATCAACAAGAACTACATGAAAAGGATTGAGAAAAGGTCTTCTATTTCTTGGTACATGCTTAGTGCTGGTCAATATGCTTACTAGCACTAGCCTGTGCTTGGGACAAGTGATCTGAATCATCAACAGCTACAATGGATGGATTGAGGACAGGTCTTCTATTTCTTGGTACATGATTAGTGCTGGTCAATATGCTAACTAGCACTAGCCTGTTCTTGGGACAAGTGATCTGAATCATCAACAGCTCCAATGGATGGATTGAGGACAGGTCTTCTATTTCTTGGTACATGCTTAGTGCTGGTCAATATGTTACTAGCACTAGCCTGTGCTTGGGACAAGTGATCTGAATCATCAACAGCTACAATGGATGGATTGAGGACAGGTCTTCTATTTCTTGGTACATGCTAAGTGCTGGTCAATATGTTTACTAGCACTAGCCTGTGCTTGGGACAAGGGATCTCAATCAACAAGAACTACAAGAAAAGGATTGAGAAAAGGTCTTCTATTTCTTGGTACATGCTTAGTGCTGGTCAATATGCTTACTAGCACTAGCCTGTGCTTGGGACAAGTGATCTGAATCATCAACAGCTACAATGGATGGATTGAGGACAGGTCTTCTATTTCTTGGTACATGATTAGTGCTGGTCAAAATGTTTACTAGCACTAGCCTGTGCTTGGGACAAGGGATCTGAATCAACAAGAACTACAAGAAAAGGATTGAGAAAAGGTTTTCTATTTCTTGGTACATGCTTAGTGCTGGTCAATATGCTTACTAGCACTAGCCTGTGCTTGGAACAAGGGATCTGAATCGACAAGAACTACATTGAATGGATTGAGAAAAGGTCTTCTATTTCTTGGTACATGCTTAGTGCTGGTCAATATGTTTACTAGCACTAGCCAGTGCTTGGGACAAAGGACTTGGATGAACACAGACAACCAAAAAAGAAAAATATAAAAAATAACAATTTACAGACTTACTTATATTAATGCAAATAAACAATTTCCAATTAATTTATGGCAGTAATTAATTTGACAATGTTAATCACCCAACATCATAACATCAACATTTTTTTATTTCATATCAATAAAATATTTTTAAATACTTCAAAGTTTCTGATTAAAAATATGAAAAAAATATACAACTTAAGAATCATCCATTTACATTTCATTGCAATCTGGCATGCCAATCCAATTAAAGGGACGACTGATTAAGGCTTGTGCACAGAAACAGTACCCATCTGTGTATTGGCTTTGATCACTCACACCTGCCAATTAAATGAACCAATTAACTCTATGTGCCAAGCTTGCACCATTAGGACCTGGCTGGGTTCACCAGCTTATAGCAAATAGTTGTCAGGCTTCACCAGTAGTGTGGCACTTTAGATTAACATCAATATAAATAGTACAGGACATAACAGAAATTCATCAGCAGCAGGAATTTCAGCAAAGGAACATAATAACACTGCACAGCATGCATGATGTACTGTGAACAGGTCTTCTACTTCTTGGTACATGCTCAGTGCTGGTCAATATGCTTACTAGCACTAGCATGTGCTTGGGACAAGTGATCTCATTCATCAACAACTACAACAGGTGGATTAAGAAAACGTCTACTATTTCTTGATACATCAGTGCTGGACAATATGCTTATTAGCACTAGCCTGTCTTTGAACAAGGGAGATGAATCATCAACAACCACAAGAGATGGATTGAGAACAGGTCTTCTATTTCTTGGTACATGCTTAGAGCTGGTCAATATGCTTACTAGCACTAGCCTGTGCTTAGGACAAGAAACTTGAATCATCAACAACCACAAGGGATGGATTGAGAACAGGTCTACTATTTCTTGGTACATGCTTAGTGCTGGTCAATATACTTACTAGCACTAGCCTGTGCTTGGGACAAGGGATCTCAATCAACAAGAACTACATGAAAAGGATTGAGAAAAGGTCTTCTATTTCTTGGTACATGCTTAGTGCTGGTCAATATGTTAACTAGCACTAGCCAGTGCTTGGGACAAGGGATCTGAATCATCAACAGCTCCAATGGATGGATTGAGGACAGGTCTTCTATTTCTTGGTACATGCTTAGTGCTGGTCAATATGTTACTAGCACTAGCCTGTGCTTGGGACAAGGGATCTGAATCATCAACAGCTACAATGGATGGATTGAGGACAGGTCTTCTATTTCTTGGTACATGCTTAGTGCTGGTCAATATGTTATTAGCACTAGCCTGTGCTTGGGACAAGTGATCTGAATCATCAACAGCTACAATGGATGGATTGAGGACAGGTCTTCTATTTCTTGGTACATGCTAAGTGCTGGTCAATATGCTTACTAGCACTAGCCTGTGCTTGGGACAAGTGATCTGAATCATCAACAGCTACAATGGATGGATTGAGGACAGGTCTTCTATTTCTTGGTACATGATTAGTGCTGGTCAAAATGTTTACTAGCACTAGCTTGTGCTTGGGACAAGGGATCTGAATCAACAAGAACTACAAGAAAAGGATTGAGAAAAGGTCTTCTATTTCTTGGTACATGCTTAGTGCTGGTCAATATGCTTACTAGCACTAGCCTGTGCTTGGGACAAGGGATCTGAATCGACAAGAACTACATTGAATGGATTGAGAAAAGGTCTTCTATTTCTTGGTACATGCTTAGTGCTGGTCAATATGTTTACTAGCACTAGCCAGTGCTTGGGACAAAGGACTTGGATGAACACAGACAACCAAAAAAGAAAAATATAAAAAATAACAATTTACGGACTTACTTATATTAATGCAAATAAACAATTTCAAATTAACTTATGACAGTAATTAATTTGACAATGTTAATCATCCAACATCATAACATCAACATTTTCATTTCATATCAATAAAATATTTTTAAATACATCAAAGTTTCTGATTAAAAATATAAAAAATATACAACTTAAGAATCATCCATTTACATTTCATTGCAATCTGGCATGCCAATCCAATTAAAGGGACGACTGATTAAGGCTTGTGCACAGAAACAGTACCCATCTGTGTATTGGCTTTGATCACTCACACCTGCCAATTAAATGAACCAATTAACTCTATGTGCCAAGCTTGCACCATTAGGACCTGGCTGGGTTCACCAGCTTGGAGCAAATAGTTGTCAGGCTTCACCAGTAGTGTGGCACTTTAGATTAACATCAATATAAATAGTACAGGACATAACTGAAATTCATCAGCAGCAGGAATTTCAGCAAAGGAACATAATAACACTACACAGCATGCATGATGTACTGTGAACAGGTCTTCTACTTCTTGGTACATGCCCAGTGCTGGTCAATATGCTTACTAGCACTAGCATGTGCTTGGGACAAGTGATCTCATTCATCAACAACTACAACAGGTGGATTAAGAAAACGTCTACTATTTCTTGATACATCAGTGCTGGACAATATGCTTATTAGCACTAGCCTGTCTTTGAACGAGGGAGATGAATCATCAACAACCACAAGAGATGGATTGAGAACAGGTCTTCTATTTCTTGGTACATGCTTAGAGCTGGTCAATATGCTTACTAGCACTAGCCTGTGCTTAGGACAAGAAACTTGAATCATCAACAACCACAAGGGATGGATTGAGAACAGGTCTACTATTTCTTGGTACATGCTTAGTGCTGGTCAATATACTTACTAGCACTAGCCTGTGCTTGGGACAAGAGATCTCAATCAACAAGAACTACATGAAAAGGATTGAGAAAGGGTCTTCTATTTCCTGGTACATGCTTAGTGCTGGTCAATATACTTACTAGCACTAGCCTGTGCTTGGGACAAGGGATCTCAATCAACAAGAACTACATGAAAAGGATTGAGAAAAGGTCTTCTATTTCTTGGTACATGCTTAGTGCTGGTCAATATGTTAACTAGCACTAGCCAGTGCTTGGGACAAGGGATCTGAATCATCAACAGCTCCAATGGACGGATTGAGGACAGGTCTTCTATTTCTTGGTACATGCTTAGTGCTGGTCAATATGTTACTAGCACTAGCCTGTGCTTGGGACAAGTGATCTGAATCATCAACAGCTACAATGGATGGATTGAGGACAGGTCTTCTATTTCTTGGTACATGCTAAGTGCTGGTCAATATGTTTACTAGCACTAGCCTGTGCTTGGGACAAGTGATCTAAATCATTAACAGCTACAATGGATGGATTGAGGACAGGTCTTCTATTTCTTGGTACATGCTAAGTGCTGGTCAATATGTTTACTAGCACTAGCCTGTGCTTGGGACAAGGGATCTGAATCAACAAGAACTACAAGAAAAGGATTGAGAAAAGGTCTTCTATTTCTTGGTACATGCTTAGTGCTGGTCAATATGCTTACTAGCACTAGCCTGTGCTTGGGACAAGGGATCTGAATCATCAACAGCTACAATGGATGGATTGAGGACAGGTCTTCTATTTCTTGGTACATGCTTAGTGCTGGTCAATATGTTACTAGCACTAGCCTGTGCTTGGGACAAGTGATCTGAATCATCAACAGCTACAATGGATGGATTGAGCAAAGGTCTTCTATTTCTTGGTACATGCTAAGTGCTGGTCAATATGTTTACTAGCACTAGCCTGTGCTTGGGACAAGGGATCTGAATCAACAAGAACTACAAGAAAAGGATTGAGAAAAGGTCTTCTATTTCTTGGTACATGCTTAGTGCTGGTCAATATGCTTACTAGCACTAGCCTGTGCTTGGGACAAGGGATCTGAATCATCAACAGCTACAATGGATGGATTGAGGACAGGTCTTCTATTTCTTGGTACATGCTAAGTGCTGGTCAATATGTTTACTAGCACTAGCCTGTGCTTGGGACAAGGGATCTCAATCAACAAGAACTACATGAAAAGGATTGAGAAAAGGTCTTCTATTTCTTGGTACATGCTTAGTGCTGGTCAATATGCTTACTAGCACTAGCCTGTGCTTGGGACAAGTGATCTGAATCATCAACAGCTACAATGGATGGATTGAGGACAGGTCTTCTATTTCTTGGTACATGCTAAGTGCTGGTCAATATGTTTACTAGCACTAGCCTGTGCTTGGGACAAGTGATCTAAATCATCAACAGCTACAATGGATGGATTGAGGACAGGTCTTCTATTTCTTGGTACATGCTAAGTGCTGGTCAATATGTTTACTAGCACTAGCCTGTGCTTGGGACAAGGGATCTGAATCAACAAGAACTACAAGAAAAGGATTGAGAAAAGGTCTTCTATTTCTTGGTACATGCTTAGTGCTGGTCAATATGCTTACTAGCACTAGCCTGTGCTTGGGACAAGTGATCTGAATCATCAACAGCTACAATGGATGGATTGAGGACAGGTCTTCTATTTCTTGGTACATGCTTAGTGCTGGTCAATATGTTACTAGCACTAGCCTGTGCTTGGGACAAGTGATCTGAATCATCAACAGCTACAATGGATGGATTGAGCAAAGGTCTTCTATTTCTTGGTACATGCTAAGTGCTGGTCAATATGTTTACTAGCACTAGCCTGTGCTTGGGACAAGGGATCTGAATCAACAAGAACTACAAGAAAAGGATTGAGAAAAGGTCTTCTATTTCTTGGTACATGCTTAGTGCTGGTCAATATGCTTACTAGCACTAGCCTGTGCTTGGGACAAGGGATCTGAATCATCAACAGCTACAATGGATGGATTGAGGACAGGTCTTCTATTTCTTGGTACATGCTAAGTGCTGGTCAATATGTTTACTAGCACTAGCCTGTGCTTGGGACAAGGGATCTCAATCAACAAGAACTACATGAAAAGGATTGAGAAAAGGTCTTCTATTTCTTGGTACATGCTTAGTGCTGGTCAATATGCTTACTAGCACTAGCCTGTGCTTGGGACAAGTGATCTGAATCATCAACAGCTACAATGGATGGATTGAGGACAGGTCTTCTATTTCTTGGTACATGATTAGTGCTGGTCAATATGCTAACTAGCACTAGCCTGTTCTTGGGACAAGTGATCTGAATCATCAACAGCTCCAATGGATGGATTGAGGACAGGTCTTCTATTTCTTGGTACATGCTTAGTGCTGGTCAATATGTTACTAGCACTAGCCTGTGCTTGGGACAAGTGATCTGAATCATCAACAGCTACAATGGATGGATTGAGGACAGGTCTTCTATTTCTTGGTACATGCTAAGTGCTGGTCAATATGTTTACTAGCACTAGCCTGTGCTTGGGACAAGGGATCTCAATCAACAAGAACTACAAGAAAAGGATTGAGAAAAGGTCTTCTATTTCTTGGTACATGCTTAGTGCTGGTCAATATGCTTACTAGCACTAGCCTGTGCTTGGGACAAGTGATCTGAATCATCAACAGCTACAATGGATGGATTGAGGACAGGTCTTCTATTTCTTGGTACATGATTAGTGCTGGTCAAAATGTTTACTAGCACTAGCCTGTGCTTGGGACAAGGGATCTGAATCAACAAGAACTACAAGAAAAGGATTGAGAAAATGTTTTCTATTTCTTGGTACATGCTTAGTGCTGGTCAATATGCTTACTAGCACTAGCCTGTGCTTGGAACAAGGGATCTGAATCGACAAGAACTACATTGAATGGATTGAGAAAAGGTCTTCTATTTCTTGGTACATGCTTAGTGCTGGTCAATATGTTTACTAGCACTAGCCAGTGCTTGGGACAAAGGACTTGGATGAACACAGACAACCAAAAAAGAAAAATATAAAAAATAACAATTTACAGACTTACTTATATTAATGCAAATAAACAATTTCCAATTAATTTATGGCAGTAATTAATTTGACAATGTTAATCACCCAACATCATAACATCAACATTTTTTATTTCATATCAATAAAATATTTTTAAATACTTCAAAGTTTCTGATTAAAAATATGAAAAAAATATACAACTTAAGAATCATCCATTTACATTTCATTGCAATCTGGCATGCCAATCCAATTAAAGGGACGGCTGATTAAGGCTTGTGCACAGAAACAGTACCCATCTGTGTATTGGCTTTGATCACTCACACCTGCCAATTAAATGAACCAATTAACTCTATGTGCCAAGCTTGCACCATTAGGACCTGGCTGGGTTCACCAGCTTGGAGCAAATAGTTGTCAGGCTTCACCAGTAGTGTGGCACTTTAGATTAACATCAATATAAATAGTACAGGACATAACAGAAATTCATCAGCAGCAGGAATTTCAGCAAAGGAACATAATAACACTGCACAGCATGCATGATGTACTGTGAACAGGTCTTCTACTTCTTGGTACATGCTCAGTGCTGGTCAATATGCTTACTAGCACTAGCATGTGCTTGGGACAAGTGATCTCATTCATCAACAACTACAACAGGTGGATTAAGAAAACGTCTACTATTTCTTGATACATCAGTGCTGGACAATATGCTTATTAGCACTAGCCTGTCTTTGAACAAGGGAGATGAATCATCAACAACCACAAGAGATGGATTGAGAACAGGTCTTCTATTTCTTGGTACATGCTTAGAGCTGGTCAATATGCTTACTAGCACTAGCCTGTGCTTAGGACAAGAAACTTGAATCATCAACAACCACAAGGGATGGATTGAGAACAGGTCTACTATTTCTTGGTACATGCTTAGTGCTGGTCAATATACTTACTAGCACTAGCCTGTGCTTGGGACAAGGGATCTCAATCAACAAGAACTACATGAAAAGGATTGAGAAAAGGTCTTCTATTTCTTGGTACATGCTTAGTGCTGGTCAATATGTTAACTAGCACTAGCCAGTGCTTGGGACAAGGGATCTGAATCATCAACAGCTCCAATGGATGGATTGAGGACAGGTCTTCTATTTCTTGGTACATGCTTAGTGCTGGTCAATATGTTACTAGCACTAGCCTGTGCTTGGGACAAGGGATCTGAATCATCAACAGCTACAATGGATGGATTGAGGACAGGTCTTCTATTTCTTGGTACATGCTTAGCGCTGGTCAATATGTTATTAGCACTAGCCTGTGCTTGGGACAAGTGATCTGAATCATCAACAGCTACAATGGATGGATTGAGGACAGGTCTTCTATTTCTTGGTACATGCTAAGTGCTGGTCAATATGCTTACTAGCACTAGCCTGTGCTTGGGACAAGTGATCTGAATCATCAACAGCTACAATGGATGGATTGAGGACAGGTCTTCTATTTCTTGGTACATGATTAGTGCTGGTCAAAATGTTTACTAGCACTAGCTTGTGCTTGGGACAAGGGATCTGAATCAACAAGAACTACAAGAAAAGGATTGAGAAAAGGTCTTCTATTTCTTGGTACATGCTTAGTGCTGGTCAATATGCTTACTAGCACTAGCCTGTGCTTGGGACAAGGGATCTGAATCGACAAGAACTACATTGAATGGATTGAGAAAAGGTCTTCTATTTCTTGGTACATGCTTAGTGCTGGTCAATATGTTTACTAGCACTAGCCAGTGCTTGGGACAAAGGACTTGGATGAACACAGACAACCAAAAAAGAAAAATATAAAAAATAACAATTTACGGACTTACTTATATTAATGCAAATAAACAATTTCCAATTAATTTATGGCAGTAATTAATTTGACAATGTTAATCACCCAACATCATAACATCAACATTTTTTATTTCATATCAATAAAATATTTTTAAATACTTCAAAGTTTCTGATTAAAAATATGAAAAAAATATACAACTTAAGAATCATCCATTTACATTTCATTGCAATCTGGCATGCCAATCCAATTAAAGGGACGACTGATTAAGGCTTGTGCACAGAAACAGTACCCATCTGTGTATTGGCTTTGATCACTCACACCTGCCAATTAAATGAACCAATTAACTCTATGTGCCAAGCTTGCACCATTAGGACCTGGCTGGGTTCACCAGCTTGGAGCAAATAGTTGTCAGGCTTCACCAGTAGTGTGGCACTTTAGATTAACATCAATATAAATCAGCAGCAGGAATTTCAGCAAAGGAACATAATAACACTACACAGCATGCATGATGTACTGTGAACAGGTCTTCTACTTCTTGGTACATGCCCAGTGCTGGTCAATATGCTTACTAGCACTAGCATGTGCTTGGGACAAGTGATCTCATTCATCAACAACTACAACAGGTGGATTAAGAAAACGTCTACTATTTCTTGATACATCAGTGCTGGACAATATGCTTATTAGCACTAGCCTGTCTTTGAACGAGGGAGATGAATCATCAACAACCACAAGAGATGGATTGAGAACAGGTCTTCTATTTCTTGGTACATGCTTAGAGCTGGTCAATATGCTTACTAGCACTAGCCTGTGCTTAGGACAAGAAACTTGAATCATCAACAACCACAAGGGATGGATTGAGAACAGGTCTACTATTTCTTGGTACATGCTTAGTGCTGGTCAATATACTTACTAGCACTAGCCTGTGCTTGGGACAAGAGATCTCAATCAACAAGAACTACATGAAAAGGATTGAGAAAGGGTCTTCTATTTCCTGGTACATGCTTAGTGCTGGTCAATATACTTACTAGCACTAGCCTGTGCTTGGGACAAGGGATCTCAATCAACAAGAACTACATGAAAAGGATTGAGAAAAGGTCTTCTATTTCTTGGTACATGCTTAGTGCTGGTCAATATGTTAACTAGCACTAGCCAGTGCTTGGGACAAGGGATCTGAATCATCAACAGCTCCAATGGACGGATTGAGGACAGGTCTTCTATTTCTTGGTACATGCTTAGTGCTGGTCAATATGTTACTAGCACTAGCCTGTGCTTGGGACAAGTGATCTGAATCATCAACAGCTACAATGGATGGATTGAGGACAGGTCTTCTATTTCTTGGTACATGCTAAGTGCTGGTCAATATGTTTACTAGCACTAGCCTGTGCTTGGGACAAGTGATCTAAATCATTAACAGCTACAATGGATGGATTGAGGACAGGTCTTCTATTTCTTGGTACATGCTAAGTGCTGGTCAATATGTTTACTAGCACTAGCCTGTGCTTGGGACAAGGGATCTGAATCAACAAGAACTACAAGAAAAGGATTGAGAAAAGGTCTTCTATTTCTTGGTACATGCTTAGTGCTGGTCAATATGCTTACTAGCACTAGCCTGTGCTTGGGACAAGGGATCTGAATCATCAACAGCTACAATGGATGGATTGAGGACAGGTCTTCTATTTCTTGGTACATGCTTAGTGCTGGTCAATATGTTACTAGCACTAGCCTGTGCTTGGGACAAGTGATCTGAATCATCAACAGCTACAATGGATGGATTGAGCAAAGGTCTTCTATTTCTTGGTACATGCTAAGTGCTGGTCAATATGTTTACTAGCACTAGCCTGTGCTTGGGACAAGGGATCTGAATCAACAAGAACTACAAGAAAAGGATTGAGAAAAGGTCTTCTATTTCTTGGTACATGCTTAGTGCTGGTCAATATGCTTACTAGCACTAGCCTGTGCTTGGGACAAGGGATCTGAATCATCAACAGCTACAATGGATGGATTGAGGACAGGTCTTCTATTTCTTGGTACATGCTAAGTGCTGGTCAATATGTTTACTAGCACTAGCCTGTGCTTGGGACAAGGGATCTCAATCAACAAGAACTACATGAAAAGGATTGAGAAAAGGTCTTCTATTTCTTGGTACATGCTTAGTGCTGGTCAATATGCTTACTAGCACTAGCCTGTGCTTGGGACAAGTGATCTGAATCATCAACAGCTACAATGGATGGATTGAGGACAGGTCTTCTATTTCTTGGTACATGATTAGTGCTGGTCAATATGCTAACTAGCACTAGCCTGTTCTTGGGACAAGTGATCTGAATCATCAACAGCTACAATGGATGGATTGAGGACAGGTCTTCTATTTCTTGGTACATGCTAAGTGCTGGTCAATATGTTTACTAGCACTAGCCTGTGCTTGGGACAAGGGATCTGAATCAACAAGAACTACAAGAAAAGGATTGAGAAAAGGTCTTCTATTTCTTGGTACATGCTTAGTGCTGGTCAATATGCTTACTAGCACTAGCCTGTGCTTGGAACAAGGGATCTGAATCGACAAGAACTACATGGAATGGATTGAGAAAAGGTCTTCTATTTCTTGGTACATGCTTAGTGCTGGTCAATATGTTTACTAGCACTAGCCAGTGCTTGGGACAAAGGACTTGGATGAACACAGACAACCAAAAAAGAAAAATATAAAAAATTACAATTTACGGACTTACTTATATTAATGCAAATAAACAATTTCCAATTAATTTATGGCAGTAATTAATTTGACAATGTTAATCACCCAACATCATAACATCAACATTTTTATTTCATATCAATAAAATATTTTTAAATACTTCAAAGTTTCTGATTAAAAATATGAAAAAATATACAGCTTAAGAATCATCCATTTACATTTCATTGCAATCTGGCATGCCAATCCAATTAAAGGGACGACTGATTAAGGCTTGTGCACAGAAACAGTACCCATCTGTGTATTGGCTTTGATCACTCACACCTGCCAATTAAATGAACCAATTAACTCTATGTGCCAAGCTTGCACCATTAGGACCTGGCTGGGTTCACCAGCTTGGAGCAAATAGTTGTCAGGCTTCACCAGTAGTGTGGCACTTTAGATTAACAACAATATAAATAGTACAGGACATAACTGAAATTCATCAGCAGCAGGAATTTCAGCAAAGGAACATAATAACACTGCACAGCATGCATGATGTACTTTGAACAGGTCTTCTACTTCTTGGTACATACTCAGTGCTGGTCAATATGCTTACTAGCACTAGCAGGTGCTTGGGAAAAGTGATCTCATTCATCAACAACTACAACAGGTGGATTAAGAAAACGTCTACTATTTCTTGATACATGCTTAGTGCTGGACAATATGCTTATTAGCACTAGCCTGTCTTTGAACGAGGGAGATGAATCATCAACAACCACAAGAGATGGATTGAGAACAGGTCTACTATTTCTTGGTACATGCTTAGTGCTGGTCAATATGCTTACTAGCACTAGCCTGTGCTTGGGACAATAAACTTGAATCATCAACAACCACAAGGGATGGATTGAGAACAGGTCTACTATTTCTTGGTACATGCTTAGTGCTGGTCAATATGCTTACTAGCACTAGCCTGTGCTTAGGACAAGAAACTTGAATCATCAACAACCACAAGGGATGGATTGAGAACAGGTCTACTATTTCTTGGTACATGCTTAGTGCTGGTCAATATACTTACTAGCACTAGCCTGTGCTTGGGACAAGGGATCTCAATCAACAAGAACTACATGAAAAGGATTGAGAAAAGGTCTACTATTTCTTGGTACATGCTTAGTGCTGGTCAATATGTTAACTAGCACTAGCCAGTGCTTGGGACAAGGGATCTGAATCATCAACAGCTCCAATGGATGGATTGAGGACAGGTCTTCTATTTCTTGGTACATGCTTAGTGCTGGTCAATATGTTACTAGCACTAGCCTGTGCTTGGGACAAGTGATCTGAATCATCAACAGCTACAATGGATGGATTGAGGACAGGTCTTCTATTTCTTGGTACATGCTAAGTGCAGGTCAATATGTTTACTAGCACTAGCCTGTGCTTGGGACAAGTGATCTAAATCATCAACAGCTACAATGGATGGATTGAGGACAGGTCTTCTATTTCTTGGTACATGCTAAGTGCTGGTCAATATGTTTACTAGCACTAGCCTGTGCTTGGGACAAGGGATCTGAATCAACAAGAACTACAAGAAAAGGATTGAGAAAAGGTCTTCTATTTAATGGTACATGCTTAGTGCTGGTCAATATGCTTACTAGCACTAGCCTGTGCTTGGGACAAGGGATCTGAATCATCAACAGCTACAATGGATGGATTGAGGACAGGTCTTCTATTTCTTGGTACATGCTAAGTGCTGGTCAATATGTTTACTAGCACTAGCCTGTGCTTGGGACAAGGGATCTCAATCAACAAGAACTACATGAAAAGGATTGAGAAAAGGTCTTCTATTTCTTGGTACATGCTTAGTGCTGGTCAATAGGCTTACTAGCACTAGCCTGTGCTTGGGACAAGTGATCTGAATCATCAACAGCTACAATGGATGGATTGAGGACAGGTCTTCTATTTCTTGGTACATGATTAGTGCTGGTCAATATGCTAACTAGCACTAGCCTGTTCTTGGAACAAGTGATCTGAATCATCAACAGCTACAATGGATGGATTGAGGACAGGTCTTCTATTTCTTGGTACATGCTAAGTGCTGGTCAATATGTTTACTAGCACTAGCCTGTGCTTGGGACAAGGGATCTGAATCAACAAGAACTACAAGAAAAGGATTGAGAAAAGGTCTTCTATTTCTTGGTACATGCTTAGTGCTGGTCAATATGTGTACTAGCACTAGCCAGTGCTTGGGACAAAGGACTTGGATGAACACAGACAACCAAAAAAGAAAAATATAAAAAATAACAATTTACGGACTTACTTATATTAATGCAAATAAACAATTTCCAATTAATTTATGGCAGTAATTAATTTGACAATGTTAATCACCCAACATCATAACATCAACATTTTTTATTTCATATAAATTAAATATTTTTAAATACTTCAAAGTTTCTGATTAAAAATATGAAAAAAATATACAGCTTAAGAATCATCCATTTACATTTCATTGCAATCTGGCATGCCAATCCAATTAAAGGGACGACTGATTAAGGCTTGTGCACAGAAACAGTACCCATCTGTGTATTGGCTTTGATCACTCACACCTGCCAATTAAATGAACCAATTAACTCTATGTGCCAAGCTTGCACCATTAGGACCTGGCTGGGTTCACCAGCTTGGAGCAAATAGTTGTCAGGCTTCACCAGTAGTGTGGCACTTTAGATTAACATCAATATAAATAGTACAGGACATAACAGAAATTCATCAGCAGCAGGAATTTCAGCAAAGGAACATAATAACACTGCACAGCATGCATGATGTACTGTGAACAGGTCTTCTACTTCTTGGTACATGCTCAGTGCTGGTCAATATGCTTACTAGCACTAGCATGTGCTTGGGACAAGTGATCTCATTCATCAACAACTACAACAGGTGGATTAAGAAAACGTCTACTATTTCTTGATACATCAGTGCTGGACAATATGCTTATTAGCACTAGCCTGTCTTTGAACAAGGGAGATGAATCATCAACAACCACAAGAGATGGATTGAGAACAGGTCTTCTATTTCTTGGTACATGCTTAGAGCTGGTCAATATGCTTACTAGCACTAGCCTGTGCTTAGGACAAGAAACTTGAATCATCAACAACCACAAGGGATGGATTGAGAACAGGTCTACTATTTCTTGGTACATGCTTAGTGCTGGTCAATATACTTACTAGCACTAGCCTGTGCTTGGGACAAGGGATCTCAATCAACAAGAACTACATGAAAAGGATTGAGAAAAGGTCTTCTATTTCTTGGTACATGCTTAGTGCTGGTCAATATGTTAACTAGCACTAGCCAGTGCTTGGGACAAGGGATCTGAATCATCAACAGCTCCAATGGATGGATTGAGGACAGGTCTTCTATTTCTTGGTACATGCTTAGTGCTGGTCAATATGTTACTAGCACTAGCCTGTGCTTGGGACAAGGGATCTGAATCATCAACAGCTACAATGGATGGATTGAGGACAGGTCTTCTATTTCTTGGTACATGCTTAGTGCTGGTCAATATGTTATTAGCACTAGCCTGTGCTTGGGACAAGTGATCTGAATCATCAACAGCTACAATGGATGGATTGAGGACAGGTCTTCTATTTCTTGGTACATGCTAAGTGCTGGTCAATATGCTTACTAGCACTAGCCTGTGCTTGGGACAAGTGATCTGAATCATCAACAGCTACAATGGATGGATTGAGGACAGGTCTTCTATTTCTTGGTACATGATTAGTGCTGGTCAAAATGTTTACTAGCACTAGCTTGTGCTTGGGACAAGGGATCTGAATCAACAAGAACTACAAGAAAAGGATTGAGAAAAGGTCTTCTATTTCTTGGTACATGCTTAGTGCTGGTCAATATGCTTACTAGCACTAGCCTGTGCTTGGGACAAGGGATCTGAATCGACAAGAACTACATTGAATGGATTGAGAAAAGGTCTTCTATTTCTTGGTACATGCTTAGTGCTGGTCAATATGTTTACTAGCACTAGCCAGTGCTTGGGACAAAGGACTTGGATGAACACAGACAACCAAAAAAGAAAAATATAAAAAATAACAATTTACGGACTTACTTATATTAATGCAAATAAACAATTTCCAATTAATTTATGGCAGTAATTAATTTGACAATGTTAATCACCCAACATCATAACATCAACATTTTTTATTTCATATCAATTATTTTTAAATACTTCAAAGTTTCTGATTAAAAATATGAAAAAAATATACAACTTAAGAATCATCCATTTACATTTCATTGCAATCTGGCATGCCAATCCAATTAAAGGGACGACTGATTAAGGCTTGTGCACAGAAACAGTACCCATCTGTGTATTGGCTTTGATCACTCACACCTGCCAATTAAATGAACCAATTAACTCTATGTGCCAAGCTTGCACCATTAGGACCTGGCTGGGTTCACCAGCTTGGAGCAAATAGTTGTCAGGCTTCACCAGTAGTGTGGCACTTTAGATTAACATCAATATAAATAGTACAGGACATAACTGAAATTCATCAGCAGCAGGAATTTCAGCAAAGGAACATAATAACACTACACAGCATGCATGATGTACTGTGAACAGGTCTTCTACTTCTTGGTACATGCCCAGTGCTGGTCAATATGCTTACTAGCACTAGCATGTGCTTGGGACAAGTGATCTCATTCATCAACAACTACAACAGGTGGATTAAGAAAACGTCTACTATTTCTTGATACATCAGTGCTGGACAATATGCTTATTAGCACTAGCCTGTCTTTGAACGAGGGAGATGAATCATCAACAACCACAAGAGATGGATTGAGAACAGGTCTTCTATTTCTTGGTACATGCTTAGAGCTGGTCAATATGCTTACTAGCACTAGCCTGTGCTTAGGACAAGAAACTTGAATCATCAACAACCACAAGGGATGGATTGAGAACAGGTCTACTATTTCTTGGTACATGCTTAGTGCTGGTCAATATACTTACTAGCACTAGCCTGTGCTTGGGACAAGAGATCTCAATCAACAAGAACTACATGAAAAGGATTGAGAAAGGGTCTTCTATTTCCTGGTACATGCTTAGTGCTGGTCAATATACTTACTAGCACTAGCCTGTGCTTGGGACAAGTGATCTGAATCATCAACAGCTACAATGGATGGATTGAGGACAGGTCTTCTATTTCTTGGTACATGCTAAGTGCTGGTCAATATGTTTACTAGCACTAGCCTGTGCTTGGGACAAGGGATCTGAATCAACAAGAACTACAAGAAAAGGATTGAGAAAAGGTCTTCTATTTAATGGTACATGCTTAGTGCTGGTCAATATGCTTACTAGCACTAGCCTGTGCTTGGGACAAGGGATCTGAATCATCAACAGCTACAATGGATGGATTGAGGACAGGTCTTCTTTTTCTTGGTACATGCTAAGTGCTGGTCAATATGTTTACTAGCACTAGCCTGTGCTTGGGACAAGGGATCTCAATCAACAAGAACTACATGAAAAGGATTGAGAAAAGGTCTTCTATTTCTTGGTACATGCTTAGTGCTGGTCAATATGCTTACTAGCACTAGCCTGTGCTTGGGACAATGGATCTGAATCATTAACAGCTACAATGGATGGATTGAGGACAGGTCTTCTATTTCTTGGTACATGCTTAGTGCTGGTCAATATGTTACTAGCACTAGCCTGTGCTTGGGACAAGGGATCTGAATCATAAACAGCTACAATGGATGGATTGAGGACAGGTCTTCTATTTCTTGGTACATGCTTAGTGCTGGTCAATATGTTACTAGCACTAGCCTGTGCTTGGGACAAGTGATCTGAATCATCAACAGCTACAATGGATGGATTGAGGACCGATCTTCTATTTTTTGGTACATGCTAAGTGCTGGTCAATATGTTTACTAGCACTAGCCTGTGCTTGGGACAAGGGATCTGAATCAACAAGAACTACAAGAAAAGGATTGAGAAAAGGTCTTCTATTTCTTGGTACATGCTTAGTGCTGGTCAATATACTTACTAGCACTAGCCTGTGCTTGGGACAAGGGATCTCAATCAACAAGAACTACATGGAATGGATTGAGAAAAGGTCTTCTATTTCTTGGTACATGCTTAGTGCTGGTCAATATGTTTACTAGCACTAGCCTGTGCTTGGGACAAGGAATCTGAATCAACAAGAACTACAAGAAAATGATTGAGAAAAGGTCTTCTATTTCTTGGTACATGCTTAGTGCTGGTCAATATGTTTACTAGCACTAGCCTGTGCTTGGGACAAGGGATCTGAATCAACAAGAACTACAAGAAAAGGATTGAGAAAAGGTCTTCTACTGGTACATGCTTAGTGCTGGTCAATATGCTTACTAGCACTAGCCTGTGCTTGGAACAAGGGATCTGAATCAACAAGAACTACATGGAATGGATTGAGAAAAGGTCTACTATTGCTAGGTACATGCTTAGTGCTGGTCAATATGTTTACTAGCACTAGCCTGTGCTTGGAACAAGGGATCTCAATCAACAAGAACTACAAGAAAAGGATTGAGAAAAGGTCTTCTATTTCTTGGTACATGCTTAGTGCTGGTCAATATGCTTACTAGCACTAGCCTGTGCTTGGGACAAGTGATCTGAATCATCAACAGCTACAATGGATGGATTGAGGACAGGTCTTCTATTTCTTGGTACATGATTAGTGCTGGTCAAAATGTTTACTAGCACTAGCCTGTGCTTGGGACAAGGGATCTGAATCAACAAGAACTACAAGAAAAGGATTGAGAAAAGGTTTTCTATTTCATGGTACATGCTTAGTGCTGGTCAATATGCTTACTAGCACTAGCCTGTGCTTGGAACAAGGGATCTGAATCGACAAGAACTACATTGAATGGATTGAGAAAAGGTCTTCTATTTCTTGGTACATGCTTAGTGCTGGTCAATATGTTTACTAGCACTAGCCAGTGCTTGGGACAAAGGACTTGGATGAACACAGACAACCAAAAAAAGAAAAATATAAAAAATAACAATTTACATTAATTTATGGCAGTAATTAATTTGACAATGTTAATCACCCAACATCATAACATCAACATTTTTTATTTCATATCAATTATTTTTAAATACTTCAAAGTTTCTGATTAAAAATATGAAAAAAAAATATACAACTTAAGAATCATCCATTTACATTTCATTGCAATCTGGCATGCCAATCCAATTAAAGGGACGACTGATTAAGGCTTGTGCACAGAAACAGTACCCATCTGTGTATTGGCTTTGATCACTCACACCTGCCAATTAAATGAACCAATTAACTCTATGTGCCAAGCTTGCACCATTAGGACCTGGCTGGGTTCACCAGCTTGGAGCAAATAGTTGTCAGGCTTCACAGTAGTGTGGCACTTTAGATTAACATCAATATAAATTAGTACAGGACATAACTGAAATTCATCAGCAGCAGGAATTTCAGCAAAGGAACATAATAACACTGCACAGCATGCATGATGTACTGTGAACAGGTCTTCTACTTCTTGGTACATGCTCAGTGCTGGTCAATATGCTTACTAGCACTAGCATGTGCTTGGGACAAGTGATCTCATTCATCAACAACTACAACAGGTGGATTAAGAAAACGTCTACTATTTCTTGATACATCAGTGCTGGACAATATGCTTATTAGCACTAGCCTGTCTTTGAACAAGGGAGATGAATGATCAACAACCACAAGAGATGGATTGAGAACAGGTCTTCTATTTCTTGGTACATGCTTAGAGCTGGTCAATATGCTTACTAGCACTAGCCTGTGCTTGGGACAAGTGATCTGAATCATCAACAGCTACAATGGATGGATTGAGTACAGGTCTTCTATTTCTTGGTACATGCTTAGTGCTGGTCAATATGTTACTAGCACTAGCCTGTGCTTGGGACAAGTGATCTGAATCATCAACAGACTACTGATGGATTGATTACCGATCTTCTATTTCTTGGTACATGCTAAGTGCTGGTCAATATGCTTACTAGCACTAGCCTGTGCTTGGAACAAGGGATCTGAATCGACAAGAACTACATGGAATGGATTGAGAAAAGGTCTTCTATTTCTTGGTACATGCTTAGTGCTGGTCAATATGTTTATTAGCACTAGCCAGTGCTTGGGACAAAGGACTTGGATGAACACAGACAACCAAAAAAGAAAAATATAAAAAATAACACTTTACGGACTTACTTATATTAATGCAAATAAACAATTTCCAATTAATTTATGGCAGTAATTAATTTGACAATGTTAATCACCCAACATCATAACATCAACATTTTTTATTTCATATCAATAAAATATTTTTAAATACTTCAAAGTTTCTGATTAAAAATATGAAAAAAAAATATACAGCTTAAGAATCATCCATTTACATTTCATTGCAATCTGGCATGCCAATCCAATTAAAGGGACGACTGATTAAGGCTTGTGCACAGAAACAGTACCCATCTGTGTATTGGCTTTGATCACTCACACCTGCCAATTAAATGAACCAATTAACTCTATGTGCCAAGCTTGCACCATTAGGACCTGGCTGGGTTCACCAGCTTGGAGCAAATAGTTGTCAGGCTTCACCAGTAGTGTGGCACTTTAGATTAACAACAATATAAATAGTACAGGACATAACTGAAATTCATCAGCAGCAGGAATTTCAGCAAAGGAACATAATAACACTGCACAGCATGCATGATGTACTGTGAACAGGTCTTCTACTTCTTGGTACATGCTCAGTGCTGGTCAATATGCTTACTAGCACTAGCATGTGCTTGGGACAAGTGATCTCATTCATCAACAACTACAACAGGTGGATTAAGAAAACGTCTACTATTTCTTGATACATGCTTAGTGCTGGACAATATGCTTATTAGCACTAGCCTGTCTTTGAACGAGGGAGATGAATCATCAACAACCACAAGAGATGGATTGAGAACAGGTCTTCTATTTCTTGGTACATGCTTAGAGCTGGTCAATATGCTTACTAGCACTAGCCTGTGCTTAGGACAAACTTGAATCATCAACAACCACAAGGGATGGATTGAGAACAGGTCTTCTA
>CM017566.1:8830415-9023473 GCA_007844125.1 Sinonovacula constricta | reverse complement strand
AAAATGTATGACAACACAGCCAGTCAAAGCAAAATGTATGACAACACGCCAGTTCAAGCAAAATATATGACACACAGCCAGTCCAAGTAAACTACTGACAACACGCCAGTCGAAGCAAAATGTATGACAACACAGCCAGTCCAAGCAAATTTATGCCAACACAGCTAGCCCAAGTAAAATGCATGACAACACAGCCAGTCAAAGGAAAATACATGACAACACAGCCAGCCCAAGTAAAATACATGACAACACAGCCAGTCAAAGCAAAATACATGACCAACAAAGCCAGGCCAAGTAAAATACATGACAACACAGCCAGTCAAAGCAAAATACATGACAACACAGCCAGCCCAAGTAAAATACATGAGAACACAGCCAGTCCAAGCAAAATGTAAGACAACACAGCCAGCCCAAACAAAATGTATGACAACACAGCCAGTTCAACCAAAGTGTATGACAACACAGCCAGTCCAAGCAAAATGTATGACAACACAGCTAGCTCAAGCAAAATGTATGACAACACAGCCAGTCCAAGCAAAATGTATGACAACACAGCCAGCCCAAGTAAAATACATGACAACAAAGCCTGTCCGAGTGAAATGTATACAACACAGCCAGTCTAAGCAAAATGTATGACAACACAGATAGCTCAAGCAAAATGTATGACAACACAGCTAGCTCCAGCAAAATGCATGGCAACACAGCCAGCCAAAGTAAAATACATGACAACACAGCCAGTCCGAGCAAAATTCATGACAACAAAGCCCGCCCAATTAAAATACATGACAACAAAGCCAACCCAAGTAAAATACATGACAACATATTCGGCCCAAGCAAAATACATGACAACACAACCAGCCCAAGTAAAATACATGACAACACAGCCAGTCCAAGCAAAATACATGACAACACAGCCAGCCCAAGTAAAATACATGACAACACAGCCAGTCTAAGCAAAATACATGACAACACAGCCAGCCCAAGTAAAATGCATGACAACACAGACAGCCCAAACAGAATACATGACAACACAGCCAGTTCAAGCAAAATGTATGACAACACAGCCAGTTCAAGCAAAATGTATGACAACACCGCCAGCCCAAACAAAATACATGACAACACAGCCAGCCCAAGTAAAATACATGACAACACAGCCAGCCCAAACAGAATACATGACAACACAGCCAGTCCAAGCAAAATGTATGACAACACAGCCAGTTCAAGCAAAATACATGACAACACAGCCAGCCCAAGCAAAATACATGACAACACAGCCAGCCCAAGCAAAATGTATGACAACACAGCCAGCCCAAGTAAAATACATGACAACAAAGCCAGTCCGAGCAAAGTGTATACAACACAGCCAGTCCAAGCAAAATGTATGACAACACAGATAGCTCAAGCAAAATGTATGACAACACAGCTAGCTCCAGCAAAATGCATGGCAACACAGCCAGCCAAAGTAAAATACATGACAACACAGCCAGTCCGAGCAAAATTCATGACAACACAGCCCGCCCAAGTAAAATACATGACAACAAAGCCAGCCCAAGTAAAATACATGACAACATATTCGGCCCAAGCAAAATACATGACAACACAGCCAGCCCAAGTAAAATACATGACAACACAGCCAGTCAAAGCAAAATACATGACAACACTGCCAGCCCAAGTAAAATGCATGACAACACAGCCAGCCCAAACAAAATACATGACAACACAGCCAGTTCAAGCAAAATGTATGACAAAACAGCCAGTTCAAGCAAAATGTATGACAAACACCGCCAGCCCAAGTAAAATACATGACAACCAAGCCAGCCCAAGTAAAATACATGACAACCAAGCCAGCCCAAGTAAAATACATGACAACACAGCCAGCCCAAGTAAAATACATGACAACCCAGCCAGCCCAAGTAAAATACATGACAACACAGCCAGCCCAAGCAAAATACATGACAACACAGCCAGCCCAAGTAAAATACATGACAACACAGCCAGTCAAAGCAAAATACATGACAACACAGCCAGCCCAAGTAAAATGCATGACAACACAGCCAGCCCAAACAAAATACATGACAACACAGCCAGTTCAAGCAAAATGTATGACAACACAGCCAGTTCAAGCAAAATGTATGACAACACCGCCAGCCCAAGTAAAATACATGACAACCAAGCCAGCCCAACTAAAATTCATGACAACCAAGCCAGTTCAAGCAAAATGTATGACAACACAGCCAGTTCAAGCAAAATGTATGACAAACACCGCCAGCCCAAACAAAATACATGACAACACAGCCAGCCCAAGTAAAATACATGACAACACAGCCAGTTCAAGCAAAATGTATGACAACACAGCCAGTTCAAGCAAAATGTATGACAACACAGCCAGCCTAAGCAAAATTTATGACAACACAGCCAGCCCAAGCAAAATGTAAGACAACACAGCCAGCCCAACCAAAATGTATGACAACACAGCCAGTTCAAGCAAAATGTATGACAACACAGCCAGTCCAAGCAAAATACATGACAACACAGCCAGCCCAAACAAAATACATGACAACACAGCCAGCCCAAGTAAAATGTATGACATAACAGCCAGTCCAAGCAAAATGTATGACAACACAGCCAGTTCAAGCAAAAGGTATGACTACACAGCCAGTCCAAGCAAAATACATGACAACACAGCCAGCCCAAACAAAATACATGACAACACAGCCAGCCCAAGTAAAATGTAAGACAACACAGCCAGCCCAACCAAAAGGTATGACAACACAGCCAGTTCAAGCAAAATGTATGACAACACAGCCAGTTCAAGCAAAATATATGACAACACAGCCAGTCCAAGTAAACTACATGACAACACAGCCAGTCGAAGCAAAATACATGACAACACATCCTGCCCAAGCAAAATACATGACAACACAGCCAGCCGAAGTAAAATACATGACAACACAGCCAGTCAAAGCAAAATACATGACAACACAGCCAGCCCAAGTAAAATGCATGACAACACAGCCAGCCCAAACAAAATACATGACAACACAGCCAGTTCAAGCAAAATGTATGACAAAACAGCCAGTTCAAGCAAAATGTATGACAACACCGCCAGCCCAAGTAAAATACATGACAACCAAGCCAGCCCAACTAAAATTCATGACAACCAAGCCAACCCAAGTAAAATACATGACAACACAGCCAGCCCAAGTAAAATACATGACAACCCAGCCAGCCCAAGTAAAATACATGACAACACAGCCAGCCCAAGCAAAATACATGACAACACAGCCAGCCCAAGTAAAATACATGACAACACAGCCAGTCAAAGCAAAATACATGACAACACAGCCAGCCCAAGTAAAATGCATGACAACACAGCCAGCCCAAACAAAATACATGACAACACAGCCAGTTCAAGCAAAATGTATGACAACACAGCCAGTTCAAGCAAAATGTATGACAACACCGCCAGCCCAAGTAAAATACATGACAACCAAGCCAGCCCAACTAAAATTCATGACAACCAAGCCAGTTCAAGCAAAATGTATGACAACACAGCCAGTTCAAGCAAAATGTATGACAACACCGCCAGCCCAAACAAAATACATGACAACACAGCCAGCCCAAGTAAAATACATGACAACACAGCCAGCCCAAGTAAAATACATGACAACACAGCCAGTTCAAGCAAAATGTATGACAACACAGCCAGTTCAAGCAAAATGTATGACAACACAGCCAGCCTAAGCAAAATTTATGACAACACAGCCAGCCCAAGCAAAATGTATGACAACACAGCCAGTTCAAGCAAAATGTATGACAACACAGCCAGTCCAAGCAAAATACATGACAACACAGCCAGCCCAAACAAAATACATGACAACACAGCCAGCCCAAGTAAAATGTATGACATAACAGCCAGTCCAAGCAAAATGTATGACAACACAGCCAGTTCAAGCAAAAGGTATGACTACACAGCCAGTCCAAGCAAAATACATGACAACACAGCCAGCCCAAGTAAAATGTAAGACAACTCAGCCAGCCCAACCAAAATGTATGACAACACAGCCAGTTCAAGCAAAATGTATGACAACACAGCCAGTTCAAGCAAAATATATGACAACACAGCCAGTCCAAGTAAACTACATGACAACACAGCCAGTCGAAGCAAAATGTATGACAACACAGCCAGTCCAAGCAAATTGTATGCCAACACAGCTAGCCCAAGTAAAATGCATGACAACACAGCCAGTCAAAGGAAAATACATGACAACACAGCCAGCCCAAGTAAAATACATGACAACACAGCCAGTCAAAGCAAAATACATGACAACACAGCCAGGCCAAGTAAAATACATGACAACACAGCCAGTCAAAGCAAAATACATGACAACACAGCCAGCCCAAGTAAAATACATGAGAACACAGCCAGTCCAAGCAAAATGTAAGACAACACAGCCAGCCCAAACAAAATGTATGACAACACAGCCAGTTCAACCAAAGTGTATGACAACACAGCCAGTCCAAGCAAAATGTATGACAACACAGCTAGCTCAAGCAAAATGTATGACAACACAGCCAGTCCAAGCAAAATGTATGACAACACAGCCAGCCCAAGTAAAATACATGACAACAAAGCCTGTCCGAGTGAAATGTATACAACACAGCCAGTCTAAGCAAAATGTATGACAACACAGATAGCTCAAGCAAAATGTATGACAACACAGCTAGCTCCAGCAAAATGCATGGCAACACAGCCAGCCAAAGTAAAATACATGACAACACAGCCAGTCCGAGCAAAATTCATGACAACAAAGCCCGCCCAATTAAAATACATGACAACAAAGCCAACCCAAGTAAAATACATGACAACATATTCGGCCCAAGCAAAATACATGACAACACAACCAGCCCAAGTAAAATACATGACAACACAGCCAGTCCAAGCAAAATACATGACAACACAGCCAGCCCAAGTAAAATACATGACAACACAGCCAGTCTAAGCAAAATACATGACAACACAGCCAGCCCAAGTAAAATGCATGACAACACAGACAGCCCAAACAGAATACATGACAACACAGCCAGTTCAAGCAAAATGTATGACAACACAGCCAGTTCAAGCAAAATGTATGACAACACCGCCAGCCCAAACAAAATACATGACAACACAGCCAGCCCAAGTAAAATACATGACAACACAGCCAGCCCAAACAGAATACATGACAACACAGCCAGTCCAAGCAAAATGTATGACAACACAGCCAGTTCAAGCAAAATACATGACAACACAGCCAGCCCAAGCAAAATACATGACAACACAGCCAGCCCAAGCAAAATGTATGACAACACAGCCAGCCCAAGTAAAATACATGACAACAAAGCCAGTCCGAGCAAAGTGTATACAACACAGCCAGTCCAAGCAAAATGTATGACAACACAGATAGCTCAAGCAAAATGTATGACAACACAGCTAGCTCCAGCAAAATGCATGGCAACACAGCCAGCCAAAGTAAAATACATGACAACACAGCCAGTCCGAGCAAAATTCATGACAACACAGCCCGCCCAAGTACAATACATGACAACAAAGCCAGCCCAAGTAAAATACATGACAACATATTCGGCCCAAGCAAAATACATGACAACACAGCCAGCCCAAGTAAAATACATGACAACACAGCCAGTCAAAGCAAAATACATGACAACACTGCCAGCCCAAGTAAAATGCATGACAACACAGCCAGCCCAAACAAAATACATGACAACACAGCCAGTTCAAGCAAAATGTATGACAAAACAGCCAGTTCAAGCAAAATGTATGACAACACCGCCAGCCCAAGTAAAATACATGACAACCAAGCCAGCCCAACTAAAATTCATGACAACCAAGCCAGCCCAAGTAAAATACATGACAACACAGCCAGCCCAAGTAAAATACATGACAACCCAGCCAGCCCAAGTAAAATACATGACAACACAGCCAGCCCAAGCAAAATACATGACAACACAGCCAGCCCAAGTAAAATACATGACAACACAGCCAGTCAAAGCAAAATACATGACAACACAGCCAGCCCAAGTAAAATGCATGACAACACAGCCAGCCCAAACAAAATACATGACAACACAGCCAGTTCAAGCAAAATGTATGACAACACAGCCAGTTCAAGCAAAATGTATGACAACACCGCCAGCCCAAGTAAAATACATGACAACCAAGCCAGCCCAACTAAAATTCATGACAACCAAGCCAGTTCAAGCAAAATGTATGACAACACAGCCAGTTCAAGCAAAATGTATGACAACACCGCCAGCCCAAACAAAATACATGACAACACAGCCAGCCCAAGTAAAATACATGACAACACAGCCAGTTCAAGCAAAATGTATGACAACACAGCCAGTTCAAGCAAAATGTATGACAACACAGCCAGCCTAAGCAAAATTTATGACAACACAGCCAGCCCAAGCAAAATGTAAGACAACACAGCCTGCCCAACCAAAATGTATGACAACACAGCCAGTTCAAGCAAAATGTATGACAACACAGCCAGTCCAAGCAAAATACATGACAACACAGCCAGCCCAAACAAAATACATGACAACACAGCCAGCCCAAGTAAAATGTATGACAACACAGCCAGTCCAAGCAAAATGTATGACAACACAGCCAGTTCAAGCAAAAGGTATGACTACACAGCCAGTCCAAGCAAAATACATGACAACACAGCCAGCCCAAACAAAATACATGACAACACAGCCAGCCCAAGTAAAATGTAAGACAACACAGCCAGCCCAACCAAAAGGTATGACAACACAGCCAGTTCAAGCAAAATGTATGACAACACAGCCAGTTCAAGCAAAATATATGACAACACAGCCAGTCCAAGTAAACTACATGACAACACAGCCAGTCGAAGCAAAATACATGACAACACATCCTGCCCAAGCAAAATACATGACAACACAGCCAGCCGAAGTAAAATACATGACAACACAGCCAGTCAAAGCAAAATACATGACAACACAGCCAGCCCAAGTAAAATGCATGACAACACAGCCAGCCCAAACAAAATACATGACAACACAGCCAGTTCAAGCAAAATGTATGACAAAACAGCCAGTTCAAGCAAAATGTATGACAACACCGCCAGCCCAAGTAAAATACATGACAACCAAGCCAGCCCAACTAAAATTCATGACAACCAAGCCAACCCAAGTAAAATACATGACAACACAGCCAGCCCAAGTAAAATACATGACAACCCAGCCAGCCCAAGTAAAATACATGACAACACAGCCAGCCCAAGCAAAATACATGACAACACAGCCAGCCCAAGTAAAATACATGACAACACAGCCAGTCAAAGCAAAATACATGACAACACAGCCAGCCCAAGTAAAATGCATGACAACACAGCCAGCCCAAACAAAATACATGACAACACAGCCAGTTCAAGCAAAATGTATGACAACACAGCCAGTTCAAGCAAAATGTATGACAACACCGCCAGCCCAAGTAAAATACATGACAACCAAGCCAGCCCAACTAAAATTCATGACAACCAAGCCAGTTCAAGCAAAATGTATGACAACACAGCCAGTTCAAGCAAAATGTATGACAACACCGCCAGCCCAAACAAAATACATGACAACACAGCCAGCCCAAGTAAAATACATGACAACACAGCCAGCCCAAGTAAAATACATGACAACACAGCCAGTTCAAGCAAAATGTATGACAACACAGCCAGTTCAAGCAAAATGTATGACAACACAGCCAGCCTAAGCAAAATTTATGACAACACAGCCAGCCCAAGCAAAATGTAAGACAACACAGCCAGCCCAACCAAAATGTATGACAACACAGCCAGTTCAAGCAAAATGTATGACAACACAGCCAGTCCAAGCAAAATACATGACAGCACAGTCAGCCCAAACAAAATACATGACAACACAGCCAGCCCAAGTAAAATGTATGACATAACAGCCAGTCCAAGCAAAATGTATGACAACACAGCCAGTTCAAGCAAAATATATGACAACACAGCCAGTCCAAGTAAACTACATGACAACACAGCCAGTCGAAGCAAAATGTATGACAACACAGCCAGTCCAAGCAAATTGTATGACAACACAGCTAGCCCAAGTAAAATGCATGACAACACAGCCAGTCAAAGCAAAATACATGACAACACAGCCAGCCCAAGTAAAATACATGACAACACAGCCAGTCAAAGCAAAATACATGACAACACAGCCAGTCCAAGTAAAATACATGACAACACAGCCAGTCAAAGCAAAATACATGACAACACAGCCAGCCCAAGTAAAATACATGAGAACACAGCCAGTCCAAGCAAAATGTAAGACAACACAGCCAGCCCAACCAAAATGTATGACAACACAGCCAGTTCAACCAAAGTGTATGACAACACAGCCAGTCCAAGCAAAATGTATGACAACACAGCTAGCTCAAGCAAAATGTATGACAACACAGCCAGTCCAAGCAAAATGTATGACAACACAGCCAGCCCAAGTAAAATACATGACAACAAAGCCAGTCCGAGCAAAATGTATACAACACAGCCAGTCCAAGCAAAATGTATGACAACACAGATAGCTCAAGCAAAATGTATGACAACACAGCTAGCTCCAGCAAAATGCATGGGAACAAAGCCAGCCAAAGTAAAATACATGACACCACAGCCAGTCCGAGCAAAATTCATGACAACATAGCCCGCCCAAGTAAAATACATGACAACAAAGCCAGCCCAAGTAAAATACATGACAACATATTCGGCCCAAGCAAAATACATGACAACACAGCCAGCCCAAGTAAAATACATGACAACACAGCCAGTCCAAGCAAAATACATGACAACACAGCCAGTCCAAGTAAAATGTATTACAACACAGCAAGTTCAAGCAAAATGCATGACAACACAGCCAGCCCAAGTAAAATACATGACAACCCAGCCAGCCCAAGTTAAATACATGACAACACATCCAGCCCAAACAGAATACATGACAACACAGCCAGTCCATGCAAAATGTATGACAACACAGCCAGTTCAAGCAAAATACATGACAACATTGCCAGTTCAAGTAAAATACATGACAACACAGCCAGTCGAAGCAAAATGTATGACAACACAGCCAGTCCAAGCAAATTGTATGACAACACAGCCAGTCGAAGCAAAATGTATGACAACACAGCTAGCCTAAGCAAAATGTATGACAACACAACCAGCCCAAGCAAAATGTATGACAACACAGCCAGCCCAAACAAAATACTTGACAACACAGCCAGCCCAAGTAAAATGTATGACAACACAGCCAGCCCAAATGAATACATGACAAAACAGCCAGTCCAAGTAAAATACATGACCACACAGCTAGCCCAAGCAATATACATGACAAAACAGCCAGCCTAAACAAAATACATGACAACACAGCCAGTCCAAGCAAAATGTATGACAACACAGCCAGTCCAAGCAAAATGTATGACAACACAGCTAGCTCAAGCAAAATGCATGACAACACAGCCAGCCCAAGTAAAATACATGACAACAAAGCCAGTCCGAGCAAAATGTATGACAACACAGCCAGTCCAAGCAAAATGTATGACAACACAGCAAGTTCAAGCAAAATGCATGACAACACAGCCAGCCCAAGTAAAATACATGACAGCCCAATCAGCCCAAGTAAAAGACATGACAACACAGCCAGTCAAAGCAAAATACATGACAACACAGCCAGCCCAAGCAAAATACATGACAACACAGCCAGCCCAAGTAAAATACATGAGAACACAGCCAGTCAAAGCAAAATACATGACAACACAGCCAGCCCAAGTAAAATGCATGACAACACAGCCAGTCAAAGCAAAATACATGACAACACAGCCAGCCCAAGTAAAATACATGACAACACAGCCAGTCCAAGCAAAATAAATGACAACACAGCCAGTCCAAGTAAAATACATGACAACACAGCCAGTCAAAGCAAAATACATGACAACACAGCCAGCCCAAGTAAAATACATGACAACACAGCCAGTCCAAGCAAAATACATGACAACACAGCCAGCCCAAGTAAAATACATGACAACCCAGCCAGCCCAAGTAAAATACATGACAACACAGCCAGCCCAAGCAAAATACATGACAACACAGCCAGCTAAAGTAAAATACATGACAACACAGCCAGTCAAAGCAACATACATGACAACACAGCCAGCCCAAGTAAAATGCATGAAAACACAGCCAGCCCAAACAGAATACATGACAACACAGCCAGTTCAAGCAAAATGTATGACAACAGCCAGTTCAAGCAAAAGGTATGACAACACAGCCAGCCCAAGTAAAATACATGACAAGACAGCCAGCCCAAGTAAAATACATGACAACACAGCCAGTTCAAGCAGAATGTATGACAACGCAGCCAGCCCAAGCAAAATTTATGACAACACAGCCAGCCCAAGCAAAATGTATGACAACACAGCCAGCCCAAGCAAAATGTATGACAACACAGCCAGTTCAAGCAAAATGTATGACAACACAGCCAGTCCAAGCAAAATACATGACAACACAGCCAGCCCAAAAAAAATACATGACAACAGAGCCAGCCCAAGTAAAATGTATGACAACACAGCCAGTCCAACCAAAGTGTATGACAACACAGCCAGTTCAAGCAAAAGGTATGACTATACAGCCAGTCCAAGCAAAGTGTATGACAACACAGCCAGTTCAAGCAAAATACATGACAACACAGCCAGCCCAAGTAAAATACATGACAACACAGCCAGTCAAAGCAAAATACATGACAACACAGCCAGCCCAAGTAAAATGCATGACAACACAGACAGCCCAAACAGAATGCATGACAACACAGCCAGTTCAAGCAAAATGTATGACAACACAGCCAGTTCAAGCAAAATGTATGACAACACCGCCAGCCCAAACAAAATACATGACAACACAGCCAGCCCAAGTAAAATACATGACAACACAGCCAGCCCAAGTAAAATACATGACAACACAGCCAGTTCAAGCAAAATGTATGACAACACAGCCAGTTCAAGCAAAATGTATGACAACACAGCCAGCCTAAGCAAAATGTATGACAACACAGCCAGCCCAAGCAAAATGTAAGACAACACAGCCAGCCCAACCAAAATGTATGACAACACAGCCAGTTCAAGCAAAATGTATGACAACACAGCCAGTCCAAGCAAAATACATGACAACACAGCCAGCCCAAACAAAATACATGACAACACAGCCAGCCCAAGTAAAATGTATGACAACACAGCCAGTCCAAGCAAAATGTATGACAACACAGCCAGTTCAAGCAAAAGGTATGACTACACAGCCAGTCTAAGCAAAATACATGACAACACAGCCAGCTCAAACAAAATACATGACAACACAGCCAGCCCAAGTAAAATGTAAGACAACACAGCCAGCCCAACCAAAATGTATGACAACACAGCCAGTTCAAGCAAAATGTATGACAACACAGCCAGTTCAAGCAAAATATATGACAACACAGCCAGCCCAAGTAAAATACATGACAACACAGCCAGTCGAAGCAAAATGTATGACAACACAGCCAGTCCAAGCAAATTGTATGACAACACAGCTAGCCCAAGTAAAATGCATGACAACACAGCCAGTCAAAGCAAAATACATGACAACACAGCCAGCCCAAGTAAAATACATGACAACACAGCCAGTCAAAGCAAAATACATGACAACACAGCCAGCCCAAGTAAAATACATGACAACACAGCCAGTCCAAGGAAAATACATGACAACACAGCCAGCCCAAGTAAAATACTTGACAACCCAGCCAGCCCAAGTAAAATACATGACAACACAGCCAGCCCAAGCAAAATACATGACAACACAGCCAGCCCAAGCAAAATACATGACAACACAGCCAGCCCAAGTAAAATACATGACAACACAGCCAGTCAAAGCAAAATACATGACAACACAGCCAGCCCAAGTAAAATGCATGACAACACATCCAGCCCAAACAGAATACATGACAACACAGCCAGTCCAAGCAAAATGTATGACAACACAGCCAGTTCAAGCAAAATACATGACAACATTGCCAGTTCAAGTAAAATACATGACAACACAGCCAGTCGAAGCAAAATGTATGACAACACAGCCAGTCCAAGCAAATTGTATGACAACACAGCCAGTCGAAGCAAAATGTATGACAACACAGCCAGTCGAAGCAAAATGTATGACAACACAGCTAGCCCAAGCAAAATGCATGACAACACAACCAGCCCAAGCAAAATGTATGACAACACAGCCAGCCCAAGCAAAATACTTGACAACACAGCCAGCCCAAGTAAAATGTATGACAACACAGCCAGCCCAAATGAATACATGACAAAACAGCCAGTCCAAGTAAAATACATGACAACACAGCTAGCCCAAGCAATATACATGACAAAACAGCCAGCCTAAACAAAATACATGACAACACAGCCAGTCCAAGCAAAATGTATGACAACACAGCCAGTCCAAGCAAAATGTATGACAACACAGCTAGCTCAAGCAAAATGCATGACAACACAGCAAGTTCAAGCAAAATGCATGACAACACAGCCAGCCCAAGTAAGATACATGACAGCCCAATCAGCCCAAGTAAAATACATGACAACACAGCCAGTCAAAGCAAAATACATGACAACACAGCCAGCCCAAGCAAAATACATGACAAAACAGCCAGCCCAAGTAAAATACATGACAACACAGCCAGTCAAAGCAAAATACATGACAACACAGCCAGCCCAAGTAAAATGCATGACAACACAGCCAGTCAAAGCAAAATACATGACAACACAGCCAGCCCAAGTAAAATACATGACAACACAGCCAGTCAAAGCAAAATACATGACAACACAGCCAGTCCAAGTAAAATACATGACAACACAGCCAGTCAAAGCAAAATACATGACAACACAGCCAGCCCAAGTAAAATACATGACAACACAGCCAGTCCAAGGAAAATACATGACAACACAGCCAGCCCAAGTAAAATACTTGACAACCCAGCCAGCCCAAGTAAAATACATGACAACACAGCCAGTCCAAGCAAAATACATGACAACACAGCCAGCTCAAGTAAAATACATGACAACACAGCCAGTCAAAGCAACATACATGACAACACAGCCAGCCCAAGTAAAATGCATGACAACACAGCCAGCCCAAACAGAATACATGACAACACAGCCAGTTCAAGCAAAATGTATGACAACAGCCAGTTCAAGCAAAAGGTATGACAACACAGCCAGCCCAAAGAAAATACATGACAACACAGCCAGCCCAAGTAAAATACATGACAAGACAGCCAGCCCAAGTAAAATACATGACAACACAGCCAGTTCAAGCAGAATGTATGACAACACAGCCAGCCCAAGCAAATTTATGACAACACAGCCAGCCCAAGCAAAATGTATGACAACACAGCCAGCCCAAGCAAAATGTATGACAACACAGCCAGTTCAAGCAAAATGTATGACAACACAGCCAGTCCAAGCAAAATACATGACAACACAGCCAGCCCAAACAAAATACATGACAACACAGCCAGCCCAAGTAAATTGTATGACAACACAGCCAGTCCAACCAAAGTGTATGACAACACAGCCAGTTCAAGCAAAAGGTATGACTATACAGCCAGTCCAAGCAAAGTGTATGACAACACAGCCAGTTCAAGCAAAATACATGACAACACAGTCAGCCCAAGTAAAATACATGACAACACAGCCAGTCGAAGCAAAATGTATGACAACACAGCCAGTCCAAGCAAATTGTATGACAACACAGCTAGCTCAAGCAAAGTGCATGACAACACAGCCAGTCCAAACAAAATGCATGACAACACAGCCAGTCCAAACAAAATGCATGACAACACAGCTTAAGCAATATGCATGGTAGCACGGCCAACCCAAGCACACAACAGCCAGCCCAAGCAATATGCAAAATAACACAGTCAGCCCAAATAAAATAAATGAATACGCAGCCAGTTCAAGCAGTAGGGAGGATAACACAGCCACTTCAAGCAAAATGGATTAATGCACAGCCAGCTCAAGCAATATGCTTGAAGATACGACCAGCTCAATCATAATGGATGAATACACAGCCAGCCCAAGAAATATGCGTGACAACATAGTCAGCCCAAGCAATATGCATGACAACAAGCCTGGTCAAGCTATATGCATGACAACACAGCCAACCCAAGCAAAGGACAGCCAGCCCAAGCAAAGAACAGCAAGTCTAAGCAAAGAACAGCCAACCCATGCAATATCCATGACAACATAGCCAGTCCAAGCAATATGCATGACAATACAGCCAGCCCAAGCAATATCCATGACAATACAGCCAGCCCAAGCAATAAACTTGACAATACAGCCAGTCCAATCAATATGCATGCCCAAGCAATATACATGACAACATAGCCAGCCCAAGCAATATGCAGGACAACATAGCCAGCCCAAGCAAAATGCATGACAACACAGCCAGCTCAAGCAAACAACAACAACAACAGCCAGCCCAAGCAATATGCCTGGAAATACAGCCAGCCAAGGTAATTTGCTTCACAACACAGCTAGCCCAAGAAAAATGGATGAATACACAGCCAGCCCAAGGAATACGCATGACAACACAGTCAGCCCAAGCTATATGCATGACATCACAGCCAGCCCAAGCAAAATGGATGAATACGCAGCCACCTCAAGCAATATGCATGATAACACAGCCAGCCCAGGCGAAATGGATGAATACACATCCAGCCCAAGCAGTATGCATGAGAACAAAGCCAGTCCAAGCAATATGCATGAAATCACAGCCAGCCCAAGCAAAATGGATGAATACGCAGCCACCTCAAGCAATATGCATGATAACACAGCCAGCCCAGGCGAAATGGATGAATACACATCCAGCCCAAGCAGTATGCATGAGAACAAAGCCAGTCCAAGCAATATGCATGAAATCACAGCCAGCCCAAGCAAAATGGATGAATACGCAGCCACCTCGAGCAATATGCATGATATCACAGCCAATTCAAGCAAAATGGATGAATACGCAGCCACCTCGAGCAATATGCATGATATCACAGCCAATTCAAGCAAAATGGATGAATACACATCCAGCCCAAGCAATATGCATGTCAACACAGCCAGCCCAAGCAGAATAGATTAATACACATCTAGCCCAAGCAATATGCATGACAACACAGCCAGCTCAAGCAAAATGGATGAATACGCAGCCAGCTCAAACATTATGCAGGAAAACACTGCCAGCTCAATCACTATGCACTATGCATGACAACATAGTCAGCCCAAGCAATATGGAGACAACATAGTCAGCCCAAGCAATATGCATAATAATACTGCCAGCCCAAACAAAATGGATGAAAAAATACAGCATGACAACACAGCCAGGTCAAGCAAAATGTATGACAACACAGCCAGACTGTCCAAGCAATATGCATGACAACACAGCCAGACTGTCCAAGCAATATGCATGACAACACAGCCAGTCCAAGTTATATGCATGACAACACAGCCAGTCCAAGTTATATGCATGACAACACAGCCAGTCCAAGTTATATGCATGACAACACAGCCAGTCCAAGTTATATGCATGACAACACAGCCAGTCCAAGTTATATGCATGACAACACAGCCAGTCCATGACAACACAGCCAGCCCAAGCAAAATGTATGACAACACAGCCAGACTGTCCAAGCAAAATGCATGACAACACAGCCAGTCCAATTTATATGCATGACAGCACAGCCAGTCCAAGCAATATGCATGAAAACACAGCCAGTCCAAGTTATATGCATGACAACACAGCCAGTCCAATTTATATGCATGACAACACAGCCAGGCCATGTAAAATACATGACAACACAGCCAGCCAAAGCAAAATGCATGACAACACAGCCAGTCCAAGCAAAATGCATGACAACACAGCCAGACTGTCCAAGCAATATGCATGACAACACAGCCAGTCCAAGTTATATGCATGACAACACAGCCAGTCCAAGTTATATGCACGACAACACAGCCAGTCCAAGTTATATGCATAACAACACAGCCAGACTGTCCAAGAAATATGCATGACAACACAGCCAGTCCAAGTTATATGCATGACAACAGCCAGTCCAAATTATATGCATGACAACACAGCCAGTCCAAGTAAAATACATGACAACACAGCCAGTCCAAACGAAATGCATGACAACACAGCCAGTCCAAGCAAAATGTATGACAACACAGCCAGTCCAAGCAAAATGTATGACAACACAGCTAGCTCAAGCAAAATGCATGACAACACAGCCAGCCCAAGTAAAATACATGACAACAAAGTTAGTCCGAGCAAAATGTATGACAACACAGCCAGTCCAAGCAAAATGTATGACAACACAGTTAGCTCAAGGAAAATGTATGACAACAAAGCTAGCTCCAGCAAATTGCATAGCAACACAGCCAGCCAAAGTAAAATACATGACAACACAGCCAGTCCGAGCAAAATTCATGACAGCACAGCCAGCCCAAGTAAAATACATGACAACACAGCCAGCCCAAGCAAAATACATGACAACACAGCCAGCCCAAGTAAAATACATGACAACACAGCCAGTCAAAGCAAAATACATGACAACACAGCCAGCCCAAACAAAATACATGACACCACAGCCAGTCAAAGCAAAATACATGACAACACAGCCAGCCCAAGTAAAATACATGACAACACAGCCAGTCAAAGCAAAATACATGACAACACAGCCAGTCCAAGTAAAATGTATGACAACACAGCAAGTTCAAGCAAAATGCATGACAACACAGCCAGCCCAAGTAAAATACATGACAACAAAGCCAGCCCAAGTAAAATACATGACAACACAGCCAGCCTAAGCAAAATACATGACAACACAGCCAGCCCAAGTAAAATACATGACAACACAGCCAGTCAAAGCAAAATACATGACAACACAGCCAGCCCAAGTAAAATGCATGACAACACAGGCAGCCCAAACAGAATACATGACAACACAGCCAGTTCAAGCAAAATGTATGACAACACAGCCAGTTCAAGCAAAATACATGACAACACAGCCAGCCCAAGTAAAATACATGACAACACAGCCAGTCCAAGTTATATACATGACAACACAGCCAGTCGAAGCAAAATGTACGACAACACAGCCAGCCCAAGTAAAATACATGACAACACAGCCAGTCGAAGCAAAATGTATGACAACACAGCCAGTCCAAACATAATGCATGACAACACAGCCAGTCCAAACATAATGCATGACAACACAGCCAGTCCAAACAAAATGCATGACATCACAGCTCAAGCAATATGCATGGTAACACGGCCAGCCCAAGCAAACAACAGCCAGCCCAAGCAATATGCAAAATAACACAGTCAGCCCAAATAAAATAAATGAATACGCAGCCAGTTCAAGCAGTAGGGAGGATAACACAGCCACTTCAAGCAAAATGGATGAATGCACAGCCAATTCAAGCAATATGCTTGAAGATACGACCAGCTCAATCATAATGGATGAATACACAGCCAGCCCAAGAAATATGCGTGACAACATAGTCAGCCAAAGCAATATGCATGACAATACAGCCAGCCCAAGCAATATACATGACAACAAGCCTGGTCAAGCTATATGCATGACAACACAGCCAACCCAAGCAAAGAACAGCCAGCCCAAGCAAAGAACAGCCAGTCTAAGCAAAGAACAGCCGACCCAAGCAATATCCATGACAACATAGCCAGTCCAAGGAATATGCATGACAATACAGCCAGCCCAAGCAATATCCATGACAATACAGCCAGCCCAAGCAATATCCATGACAATACAGCCAGCCCAAGCAATATCCATAACAATACAGCAAGCCCAAGCAATATCCGTAACAATACAGCAAGCCCAAGCAATATCCATGACAACAAGCCTGGTCAAGCTATTTGCATGACAACACAGCCAGCCAAAGCAAAGAACAGCCTGCCCAAGCAAAGAACAGCCAGCCAAAGCAAAGAACAGCCAGCCCAAGCAATAAACTTGACAATACAGCCAGTCCAATCAATATGCATGCCCAAGCAATATACATGACAACATAGCCAGCCCAAGCAATATGCATGACAACATAGCCAGCCCAAGCAAAATGCATGACAACACAGCCAGCTCAAGCAAACAACAACAACAACAGTCAGCCCAAGCAATATGCCTGGCAATACAGCCAGCCAAGGTAATTTGCTTGACAACACAGCCAGCCCAAGAAAAATGGATGAATACACAGCCAGCTCAAGGAATACGCATGACAACACAGTCAGCCCAAGCAATATGCATGAAATCACAGCCAGCCCAAGCAAAATGGATGAATACGCAGCCACCTCAAGCAATATGCATGATAACACAGCCAGCCCGGGCGAAATGGATGAATACACATCCAGCCAAAGCGGTATGCATGAGAACAAAGCCAGTCCAAGCAATATGCATGAAATCACAGCCAGCCCAAGCAAAATGGATTAATACGCAGCCAACTCGAGCAATATGCATGATATCACAGCCAATTCAAGCAAAATGGATGAATACACATCCAGCCCAAGCAATATGCATGTCAACACAGCCAGCCCGAGCAGAATAGATTAATACACATCTAGCCCAAGCAATATGCATGACAACACAGCCAGCTCAAGCAAAATGGATGAATACGCAGCCAGCTCAAATATTATGCAGGAAAACACTGCCAGCTCAATCATAATGGATGAATACACAGCCAGCCCAAGCACTATGCATGACAACATAGTCAGCCCAAGCAATATGTAGACAACATAGTCAGCCCAAGCAATATGCATAATAATACTGCCAGCCCAAACAAAATGGATGAAAAAATACAGCATGACAACACAGCCAGGTCAAGCAAAATGTATGACAACACAGCCAGACTGTCCAAGCAATATGCATGACTACACAGCCAGTCCAAGTAAAATGTATGACAACACAGCCAGCTCAAGCAAAATGCATGACAACACAGCCAGCCCAAGCAATATGGATGAATACGCAGCCAGCTCAAACATTATGCAGGAAAACACTGCCAGCTCAATCACTATGCACTATGCATGACAACATAGTCAGCCCAAGCAATATGTAGACAACATAGTCAGCCCAAGCAATATGCATAATAATACTGCCAGCCCAAACAAAATGGATGAAAAAATACAGCATGACAACACAGCCAGGTCAAGCAAAATGTATGACAACACAGCCAGACTGTCCAAGCAATATGCATGACAACACAGCCAGACTGTCCAAGCAATATGCATGACAACACAGCCAGTCCAAGTTATATGCATGACAACACAGCCAGTCCAAGTTATATGCATGACAACACAGCCAGGCCATGTAAAATACATGACAACACAGCCAGCCAAAGCAAAATGCATGACAACACAGCCAGTCCAAGCAAAATGCATGACAACACAGCCAGACTGTCCAAGTAATATGCATGACAACACAGCCAGTCCAAGTTATATGCATGACAACACAGCCAGCCCAAGTTATATGCATGACAACACAGCCAGTCCAAGTAATATGCATGACAACACAGCCAGTCCAAGTTATATGCATGACAACACAGCCAGTCCAAGTAATATGCATGACAACACAGCCAGCCCAAGCAATACGCATGACAACATAGTCAGTCCAAGCAATATGCATGACAACACAGCCAGTCCAAGTAAAATGCATGACAACACAGCCAGCCCAAGCAATACGCATGACAACATAGTCAGCCCAAGCAATACGCATGACAACAGCCAGCCCTGGCAAAATGAACGAAAGACAAAACGCAGCTAGCCCAAGCAGTTATTAGTGTATAAGTTACATATTTCTCACAGAAATCAACAATAATATGGCGAGCTTTTTAAACAGAAAAGAACAAACTAGATTCATTGTTTTAAATTTAATTTTTTAATACAATGAAATTTAGGGGAATATATAAAGATAATTTCAAAATAATTTATACATTCTGATACATTCTTTACACCAAACATTTGGAAAATCGGAAACTCTCCTTGTATACTTTTTGTTAAAAAGAATGAGGACATAGCCAAGTCATTTAAACATGGTTTTATAAATCATATACAATGTAGCAATCTGACGTCATGACTATGCTACTTATTGCGAGAGAGGTCGAGAGTTAACCAACTCACTCCAATAGCACATTGGATTGGAAATCAATTAATATTTTTGAACCACCATATTTTTAATCATACAATACATAAAATCAACGAGTCTAAAAAGGTAGTTGCAGAGAAACAGATGCAATTGTATGGTTCAGATAAGAAACGCAACCAATACTTGAAAATAATTATATGATAACAATTATCAAATACAATTATTTACAATTATTTAAACAAATCTAATAAAAAATAACGTATTTTTCATTCTATGGCAACATTTCATCTCTTGCCTAAGTTCACATTAAAAATGTGAGATTTTGGTGATAAATTGTATTTTAATAAGGCTATCAGAGGCTTATATATATTGACAGAACATGTTGATTTAGAACATTAACAAGATTGAATCATCCAGGCAGCACTACTCTGTGGTACAGAAATACAAATTAATCCAGAGTTATTTACCTTGTATGAAAAACAACAACAACAACACCAGCAGGAAAAGATAACTCTAATAACACTTGTTTGACAGGTACGACTGACAGTATACAGTTCAACTTAGCGCAGTTACATCTCAACTTGAGTTAGTTGTAGGTAAGTGACATTTCATTAAACACATTTCTTTGTTATTGAGGCAGAGTATTTCATCAATGAGTGATAACACATTGATATACAGCACTTTTTATTAGAGGACCTATTTCTTAATACTTTCAATCTTTATCTTATCATCGACGACATCGAACACGTGAACTTTTTCTCTGGCCAAAGTGTGAGGTTTGTTACTTTCGTATAAACAAAGAAGAAAGTTATCTGTTTCCAAATAGGGAGACTTTTGAAAATGTGTATAACACCCCTCATTTTCAACTCACATTATTTCACCGATTTTTCTTTATTATCAATGATATTTAATATGAACCGCATACCAAGCACCCTTATATAAAAAGCCTGTTTCGTTATGTCATAAGTCACATGTAAGTCATGTTCTTAATATGTTATACTAAATCAAGAAACACTGGTCTTGTAAGATGTATGCGTTAATAACAGCGATTCTGTAAGTCTGACACAAACATGTACAGCCGTCTTTCGAAGTACTGAATGAAGTTAGACATTGCAGGTTCAAAATGGCATCTTGGTTTTCTTCTTTCATTAGGTTATTATTTATATTTTCAAGCACTTTATAAGTACACGTCGCATTCCCCATCTCATATGTGGGCAGCCATGAACCTAATAAGAAACTTTGAGGATGCAAATCCTGTCCGTTGCCAGAGTGTTTGGCCTAAAATGTCGGTGGGACACAAGTTAAGTAAGATTATTGACCCAGAAGCAATGAGATCAGGACCAGGCAAACCAAGAGTGGCAAACTATCTCGAGTACTCAGCCATGTACTTCAGAACAAGTTTCCAAACCAAAAACTAAGGAACTGCCATCCTTAGAGTGCCAGTTGAAACTGACATTTAGGAGGATGAAGAAAATTAAACTGAATTTTGTTGGGTTCATGGGTTATTTACACCAGAGGATGTATGCTTGAGTACATCTCCTTTGTTTGTTAAATGTGTTGCATGCGATACATGTAAACACTGGGTCTATTTGACCTTATGTATCTGCTGTGAAAGTTGTCGGAAGGGGAAATGTAGTCAAGTGTCCACATTGCATCCTTGATATGTAATGGCGGCTGGCTGCTATTTGTAAACCATCGGTATCATGATCAAAAACGTTAAAAACAAGCGTTAAAAAGAGATACTACTTGATAAATAAGGGCTTACTTGACATGTTTAATACAGTTAGTTTCTAATTCAATAAAGTTCACCTCGCAAGAAAATATATAAATGGATTAAGGGCATCGAAAGTAGTGACGCTAGGATATGCATCATACAGTAGTTTTATTGACTTCTGAGAACAAGGGTCTTAGAAATTAAATACAAAAGGGAAATCCCCACTCTCCCCAATTCCCACTTATACAATATAAATTGATGAACTTATAATAATATTCGTGGCTGATCCACAATTCATTGCAACTTACACTGGCATGAGAACAAAACCTTTTAAGTTTAAATTTGAATTAGCTTAACAGTTAGTTGAGTCTAACATCCACTTTGTAAATAATCCTACATGTTTCAGGCTCACTTGCGGTTTGAGTCTATGCATGGTTGGAGACTGAAATGAAGAAATATTTACACATAAGCAGTGTTGTCAAACCTTTAAGAACATACATGTATTCAAATTGTTTAAAGATATTTGATTAAGTTAATTTAAATACTGTCATATTATACCAGCAACATCTGATAATGGCGTAACATCACCCACATCAATCAGAGTCATCTAAGTGTTGTATTAATGTTCCTGATAGAACATCTTCACAACTTTGTTTTAAACATATATTTTAGCGTTATTGTAATGTTATATCTAACTCTTACTAAATATGTTATTTAAATGTGTGCTAAGAAGCCTGTTATGATGCTTGAATTATGAACCCACTTGTTTTTCAAGGCTAAAAATTTCAGACAGTACCCACACCTTCATGTAATCACTTCCTGAAGCCAGAAGAGTATTTTTTTTTTTCAATCTGTTGCAGTAACCAAAGGATTAAACTTATATATAACAACTGAAAACTTGATTGACTGTTCTTATTGTCCAAACATATTGCTTTTGAGCAGATATAGCATACAAATATCTTAATAACACAAATTTATTGCCAATATAAATGTTAATAATGAAAAGTTAAAAGTTGAGCCCATCTCTGTGGCACCACAGTCAGCATAATGCCTGTTCTGCTTTCTCTGCCAGCTGCTGGATTGCTGCTCTTCTATCCATGAGAATCTTGTGGAGTAATCTCCATGCTGACTAAGCTGGGAAACCCCTTGCTCCAATCTCCATAGAGAACAACCATGCACCTCATTTCTTCTGGCTGCATGGTCCATGTAGTTCATCTTAGTAATTATCTTGCTGGATATCGACCACTCCAAAATTTCTGGCCTCAGGTTTGTCTGGACAACATCAGAGAAGACAAATTTTGAATGTAGATCTGCTGTCGTCTCCACTGAGCCGACTATTGTAGAAGACTGGCATTGGAGGAGATGTGATTATCTTTTGTCCTGCTTTTACAAAAGGGATTCCGAATGGAATCGCCATGAACTAGAAATAATCAATTGGAGAAAGAAACAAGATTGAATTCCCATGTTGCATCTGATAACTAAATATATACAATATATATAAATAAATGTATTTACTGGTCCAGTTTCCTGAAAATAATCTCAATATAATGATATTGCATAAATTTACATGGTAAACTGTTGCAATAATCAAAATATATATGGCTGCTTTCTTTTCTGAAATAATATCTTTTTGAATGTTCAGTTCAGAATACAAGATAACCTTTGAAACCAAACTAATTTCATCTCTGCAATTCAAATCTACACAGGTAATCTCTTTTCACATTAAATGCAAATATGGTGTGGAATTCATAAACAGTCTTGAGAAGAAGTTTCAGAGGGTTTCTCTAAGGGGGTTCTCTGATGGGTACTGTTTTTGTGCGATGGTCTCTGCAAATGTAGAAAAATCCTTTTGCATGTCTACTATGAGACCATGATTGTCAACAATCTCTGCCATTGCATTGTCTAGTCTATCATTAGATGTTGCCATAAATTAAGAAAATGTTGAAAACTCGTGACGGAATTCGGATTTTAAACGGTCTTGTTCCTTATGAATTTGGTTTATATTATCTGCTACTATTAGAACATCCTTTGTTGTACTGACACCAAATAATCCTGATGCTATTTTACCCACAAATGGTAATAGACTCCTTCTAGACCTTGAGGGAAAAGAGGAAGCCCATTTTGTCTGCCAAATAAGACTTGGTAGGGAGTAAACCCAGTGGTAGATGAAACTGCATTCCTAAAACTCAACATGATTGCAGGGATAAGTTCAGCCCAATTGCTTTGATTATCCATGCATAAAGTTCTTAAGGCTTGACCAAGGAATCCATTACTCTTTCCACAACAGAATTGCTCTGAGGATGGAATGTGATGCCGTGTAATTTGGAATCTTTCACTCACCGCTAAAACTAATTTTGAGCGAAAGTTTGAACCTCGATCACTAACAATGATTCTTGGAGCTCCATACCTGCAAATTATCTCCTCAAACAAGAGTTTTGCCACTTCTGTAGCATCTTGAGTTTTCATGGGAAAGCTTTCACACCAGTTTGAAAAAGAGTCTATTATGACTAAGAGATACTTATAGTTTTCCTTAGTTGATGGCGGCAGAGGCCCTACAATGTCGATCTGTATCCTATAAAAAGCTATGTGGAGGTACAGGAATTGGATGTAAAGGAGGTTTTGTGTTACCATAATTGCGCTTTGCCTTATGGCACTCCAGGCAACTGTTGACATGTTCCTCAACTTCCTCGTACATTTTAGGCCAGAAATACTTGCTTCTAATTGCTAAGTAGGTTTTCTCAAAGCCTAAATGAGCATGTTGTTCATGATAAGCTGTCATGACCTTCAACCTATGCTTTCTTGGGATAACTACTTGTGCCCATGGAGGTGATTGATTTTTATGTCTCTTTAGGCTGGGGTCATATATGTGATACAGTATATTGTCTCTTACAAAGTACTGCTCGGACAGTATAACCAATTTCTTGCTCTCAGTGGCATTGTTTGGTAATCTATTGTTGACCAAATATGCTAAGATGGGTTCAGTATCAGGACAATCCCACTGATCCTTAGACAAATCAATGTTTTCCTTAAATATCTGAGACATGTCTAATTCCTTAACCTCATCTCTTTCTTCTGCAATGTCCATTGCATCGATAAATGAGGGTTCATTGAAGACTAGTTCTGCCTGTAAATACTTAGAATCTTTGTGAGTCTTTGGTGCAATATTCTCTGTGTGGTAATCTCTCCTACTCAGTGCATCAGCATTGGCATTTTTTGACCCTGATTTATGAAGAATTTCTTGTAAAAACATTGCCCATCGGCCTTTCCTGTCATTTATGTCTTTGAGCTTTTGAAAATGCTTTACTCCAAAGTTGTCCGTGTATACAGTAAACCTTGAGCCTGAAAGATATGGCCGAAATTGTTTGATAGCTTCAACTAAGGCTAAACATTCCTTCTCATATATTGGCCAATTGTGTTCATGTTTATGTAGTGCTCGTCCTCCATATGCTATAACCCTTTCCCTATTTTTACTGTCAATTTGCCCCAACACAAAGCCTACTGCTGAGTCAGATGCGTCTGTGGACACAATGAAAGGTTTGTCCATTTTGGGTAGGACCAGAATAGGCGCTGAAGTGAGTTTGCACTTATCACTCCATTTGAATTTGTTGTCACGTTTAGTCAACTCATATAAAGGTGTTGGATATCAGCAAAATTGTGAATAAACTTGCGATAATAGTTACATAGTCCTAGAAACTGTTGAACTTGTTTCTGAGTTTTCGGAATTGGAAAGGTTTCTACAGACTCTATGATCCTTGGGTTAACTTCAATACCCTCATTTGAAAAGAAGTGTCCTAGGTATTCAACTCCGCTAGTAGCAAATCTACACTTTTTGGGTTGAAGCTTCAAATTTGCTTGACGCAGTCTATCAAAGACGGCTTGCAAATGAACTAAATGTTTGTGTATGTCAGCAGAGTGGACCAAAATGTCACCCACATAGACTAAGCTGAACTTAAAGTTCAAACCGCTGAGAACAGTACACATGAGCTTCTGAAATGCTACAGGCGCGTTACGGAGACCATACGGGAGACATTTAAAGTTGAAATTCCCAAGATGACAAGTAAATGTAGACTTATGCTTAGTTTCTGGATCCAATGGGATTTGGTGAAATCCTGATTTAAGGTCGAGTACTGAAAATATCCTTGATTGACTTGCGCTTACTGAATCATATTAACATTCCCAAAAGCATTTTTAATAATGTCCGAAAGGCTTTCTTCTGAAAAATTTATTGAGGGTGGATTTATAGAATATGCGCTTTCTGCTAATTCAATCAATTGTTCTAAAGTTTTAGGAGAATTTCGCCTTAAATCTAATTTGATGTGAGGTAGAACTCCACTGATTATGGCACTTAAAATATTGTCTTCTGAAATATCTGCCAAATGTGCCTTAGAATTGACTTTGTATATAAAATCTCTTACATTTTGCCTAACTTTTTGCTTCATTTGAAAAAGATCAAATAATGTCTGAATTGGGTCAATTCTTTTGCCTAATCTTTGAAGAAATTTTTCTCGTAACAAATTGAAATCTGCTGTAATTTCTTCTGCTAAGGACGTAAACCAATCAAAGGCTGCCCCAACTGCTAAGAACATTCCAAATAACCTGGCCAAAGTAACACCAGAGGTTTTAGTCACCTAACCAAAATATTCAAAACGCTCTAGCCTTGTTTTTGCATCAATAGACCATATTTTCCTACTAAGTCAACTTTAAATGGAGGCCTACCTGTCAGTTCTGTTCCATTGGGGCTGTTGGGCCGACTCATAGTTGTTGGCAGAGGTGCTTGTAGATGCGATGGTGACTTATTGGTGTTGTCTGGCGACTGTTGCTTGACATCTTGGTCTTGTGTGAGCAGTGCCTTGTTGGATGTGGTCTTCTTGGTCGTCTCTTGGAGGTCTGGTACTGGTCCCTGTGATCTGGTGTGCACTCTAATCATCAGCTTTGGATTCTCCACCAGTTTTCAGAGGGTTTCTTTACAGGGGTTCTCTGATGGGTACTGTTGTTGTGAGAGGGTTTTGGGTTATAAAATCTCTTTTAGCAAGAGATGATAAGGTGCAGTGCAGGGGATCCAGTTAGGGTACCTAAGATACAACCAATTAGCTTCAGTAAGCAGAATTTATTATACATACATAGGCATAAACATCATGATAAATGCACAATGGTGTTTTACACATGAAATCAATATAGTAATAAACATAAATCATACAAGCAAGGTTTATTCAAAGTATAAACAGTATTCCATTTTAACAAAGAGTTAGATCACTATTTTAACAATACAAACAAGAAGTTTATGCACTCATACATGTAGCTCTATTTAAGCAAGAAATTATTAAATACTTAAATATTTTATCAAAGTAAATAGTTATATAAAACATAGTAGAACAAGAACTCACCTGAGATACAACCAATTAGCTTCGGTAAGCAGAATTGGCTTTGACTAAAATCTCAGGCCTTTTATATGCAGTCTTAGCAGGAATTGTATTTTCTGTCACAATGTGATGTTGACTTTGCCTGGGGCTACATCTTGTTATCAGAACAATTTCCTTGTTTTACTAATATGCAATAAAAATTGCTTATAAATTATTTTCAAATAATATATATATTTAATCAATATTAAAAGTTAATATAGACACAGTAAACACTAAGAAAAATGTACTTCAAAATACTATTAAGTTGATTATATACATGCCAATATGGAATATTTGCAATATCTAGTTACCAAATATATTAATTATAATGCTAACATATATAAATATAGACATCTTTATACAATGTCTTTGTGACAGAAGTTCCAGTCACAACTCAATAAATGTGAGGTACAGTGGATACACAATCATATATCATATGCACTGGTTGCAATTAGATTAACCTCCCACATTTGATTTATGGGCCTTATTTTTGTGCTTTTTTCCAACACAATGTGTCTGATACCACTTGTAAAATGCATATTTTATGCTAAAAAAATCAATAGGGCCTACAAAACCATAAGCACATAAAATTGTACTTCTCCTTTTGTTGCAGAGTAATTGAACAGCAGTACCTATCAGCTATGTTCTGTGCATGTGATGATACAGCCAAAGGACAATGCAAGACTTTATATTCTGGCTGGCCTGTGTGTCTTTCTGGCTCTTTGTAGTAGCACATGGAGTCTTCGGACAGGACCATGAGCCACAATTGAGAATGGTGCATCTGGTGAGTAAATTTAACAATTCCCCTCAGTGAGTAAATATAGCACTTCCATCTGGTAAGTGAAGTTAGCATTTTCATCTGATGAGAGAGCTTCACACTTCCATCTGATGAGCAAAATATGCACTACAATCCAGTGAGTGAAGTTAGCATTTCCATGTGGTAAATGAAGTTAGCACTTCCGTCTGAAGAGTGAAGATTTGATGGTAATAATATGAATGAGACTAATGCTCTGCTAAGGATGATGGTGGTGAAATTGGTGATTGATGATGATCATGAATAAAAAATGAGAGAAACTCTGATAATGATATTGATAATTAAATTTATGTTTTAAAATAGTCTTAAATTGCCATCTCAGGTTCTCAATGTGTTTACTAACTTCTATTGCTATTTCAGCTTTTCCGTCATGGAGACAGAAGTCCCATTCAAGGCTATCCAAATGATATCTACACAGAGGCTGACTGGCCCCAAGGATATGGTCAGCTGTCACAGGTGTGTGCATTGGGGACATTCTGGCTTTAGCAGTATTTATATGTTGGAAGTATGAGGGTTGAGTTATGCCTGTAACAAAAGGAAAATACAAAAATACAAATGGCATTGTAAAGTCATGCCGAACACAAATTAACCTTGCAGTTACCTATACATCTGGTCGAAAAGGAAAAATTCATCATGCTCATAGAAATTAGCAACAACTTGACCATCTTTAAAATCTGCCTGCCTGTAGTAAAGTGCAAACCCTGCATGAAGTATGTGGACCCTGCCTGCAGTATGTTGCTGACCCTGACTGAACTAGGGGCAGACCCTGTGTGTAGTAAGGTGTGGACCCTGTCTGTAGTAGGTGCAGACCCTGCCTGTAGTAAGGTGCAAATCCTGTGTGTAGTACTGTAGTAAGGTGTAGATCCTGCATGTGGTAAGGTGCAGACCCTGCATGTGGTAAGGTGCAGATATGGGTTTGTTAGTTGCAGACCCTGCATGTAGTAAAGTGCAGACCCTGCGTGTAGTAAGGTGCAGACCCTACCTGTAGTAAGGTGCAGACCCTGCATGTGGTAAGGTGCAGATATGGGTGTAGTAAGGTGCAGACCCTGCATGTAGTAAAGTGCAGACCCTGCATGTAGTAAGGTGCAGACCCTGCATGTAGTAAGGTGCAGACCCTGCATGTAGTAAGGTGCAGAACCTGCATGTAGTAAAGTGCAAACCCTGCCTGTAGTAAGGTGCAGACCCAGCTTGTACTAAGGTGTAGACCCTGCCTGTAGTAAGGTGCAGACCCAGCTTGTACTAAGGTGCAGACCCTGCATGTAGTAAAGTGCAGACCCTGCATGTAGTAAGGTGCAGACCCTGCCTGTAGTAAGGTGCAGACCCTGCATGTAGTAAGCTGCAGAACCTGCATGTAGTAAAGTGCAAACCCTGCCTGTAGTAAGGTGCAGACCCAGCTTGTACTAAGGTGTAGACCCTGCCTGTAGTAAGGTGCAGACCCTGCATGTAGCAAGGTGCAAACCCTGCCTGTAGTAAGCTGCCGACCCTGCATCAAGTAAGCTGCCGACCCTGCATCAAGTAAGCTGCAGACCCTGCTTGTAGTTAGTTGCATACCCTGGGTGTAGTAAGATGTGGACCCTGTGTGTAGTAAGGTGTGGACCCTGCCTGTAGTAGGTGCAGACCCTGCCTGTAGTAAGGTGCAAATCCTGTCTGTAGTAAGGTGCAGAATCTGCATGTAGTTAGTTGCATACCCTGGGTGTAGTAAGATGTGGACCCTGTCTGTAGTCAGGTGCAGACCCTGCCTGTAGTAAGGTTTGGACCCTGTCTGTAGTAAGGTGCAGACCCTGCCTGTAGTAAGGTTTGGACCCTTCATGTAGTTAGGTGCAAACCCAGCCTGTAGTAAGGTTTGGACCCTGCATGTAGTTAGGTGCAAACCCTGCCTGTAGTAAGGTTGGACTCTGCATGTAGTTAGGTGCAAACCCAGCCTGTAGTAAGGTGCAGACCCTGCCTGTAGTAAGGTTTGGACCATGCATGTAGTAAGGTGCAAACCTAGCCTGTAGTAAGGTGTGGACCCTGCATGTAGTTAGGTGCAAACCCAGCCTGTAGAAAGGTTTGTACCCTGCATGTAGTTAGATGCAAACCCTGCCTGTAGTAAGGTTTGGACCCTGCATATAGTTAGATGCAAACCCAGCCTGTAGTAAGCTGCAGACCCTGCTTGTAGTTAGTTGCATACCCTGGGTGTAGTAAGATGTGGACCCTGTCTGTAGTAAGGTGCAGACCCTGCCTGTAGTAAGATTTGGACCCTGCATGTAGTAAAGTGCAGACCCTGCATGTAGTAAGGTGTGGACCCTGTTTGTTGTAGGTGCAGACCCTGTGTGTAGTAGGTGCAGACCCTGCCTGTAACAAGGTTCAGACCCTGCCTGTAGTAGGTGGAGACCCTGCCTGTATTAAGGTGTGGACCCTGCGTGTAGTAAAGTGCAGACCTTGCCTGTAGTAGTTGCAAACCCTGCATGTAGTAAGGTGTGGACCCTGTCTGTTGTAGGTGCAGACCCTGCGTGTAGTAGGTGCAGACCCTGTGTGTATCAAGGTGTGGACCCTGTCTGTTGTAGGTGCAGACCTGCCTGTGGTAGGTGCTGATCCTGTGTGTAGTAAGGTGTGGACCCTGTCTGTTGTAGGTGCAGACCTGCCTGTGGTAGGTGCTGATCCTGTGTGTAGCAAGGTGTGGACCCTGTCTGTTGTAGGTGCAGACCTGCCTGTGGTAGGTGTTGATCCTGTGTGTAGTAAGGTGTGGACCCTGTCTGTTGTAGGTGCAGACCCTGCATGTAGTAGGTGCAGACCCTGTGTGAAGTAAGGTGTGGACCGTGTCTGTTGTAGGTGCAGACCTGCCTGTGGTAGGTGCTGATCCTGTGTGTAGCAAGGTGTGGACCCTGTCTGTTGTAGGTGCAGACCTGCCTGTGGTAGGTGCTGATCCTGTGTGTAGCAAGGTGTGGACCGTGTCTGTTGTAGGTGCAGACCTGCCTGTGGTAGGTGCTGATCCTGTGTGTAGCAAGGTGTGGACCCTGTCTGTTGTAGGTGCACACCCTGCGTGTAGTAGGTGCAGACCCTGCCTGTAGTAAGGTGCACAACCATGCTGTAGTAAGGTGCACACCCTGCATGCAGTAAAATGTTGACCCTGTCTGTAGTAAGGTGCACACCCTGCATGCAGTAAAATGTTGACCCTGTCTGTAGTAAGGTGCACACCCTGCATGCAGTAAAATGTTGACCCTGTCTGTAGTAAGGTGCACACCCTGCATGCAGTAAAATGTTGACCCTGTCTGTAGTAAGGTGCAGACCCTGGCTGTAGTAAGGTGCACACCCTGCATGTAGTAAAATGTTGACCCTGGCTGTAGTAAGGTGCACACCCTGCATGCAGTAAAATGTTGACCCTGGCTGTAGTAAGGTGCACACCCTGCATGTAGTAAAATGTTGACCCTGGCTGTAGTAAGGTGCACACCCTGCATGCAGTAAAATGTTGACCCTGTCTGTAGTAAGGTGCAGACCCTGGCTGTAGTAAGGTGCACACCCTGCGTGTAGTAGGTGCAGACCCTGCCTGTAGTAAGGTGCACACCCTGGCTGTAGTAAGGTGCACACCCTGCATGCAGTAAAATGTTGACCCTGTCTGTAGTAAGGTGCACACCCTGCATGCAGTAAAATGTTGACCCTGTCTGTAGTAAGGTGCAGACCCTGGCTGTAGTAAGGTGCACACCCTGTGTGTAGTAAGATGTGGACCCTGCTTGTAATAAGGTTCAGACCCTGCCTGTAGTAGGTTGAGACCCTGCCTGTAATAAGGTGTGGACCCTGCGTGTGTAGTAAAGTGCAGACCCTGCCTGTAGTAGGTGCAGACCCTGTGTGTAGTAAGGTGTGGACCCTGTCTGTTGTAGGTGCAAACCCTGTCTGTATTGAGGTGCAGACCCTGCCTGTAGTAAGGTGCAGACCCTGTCAGAAGTAAAGTGCAGACCTTGTCTGTAGTAAGGTGCCTGTAGCAAAGTGTGGACCCTGCCTGTAGTAATGTGCAGTTCTTGCCTGTAGTAGGTGCCTGTAGTAAGGAGCGGACCCTGTCTGGAGTAAGGTGCCTGTATTAAGGTTCCTGTAGTTAGTTGCAGACCCTGTCAGTGGTCAAGTGCAGACCCTGCTTGTAGTTACGTGCTTGTAGTGAAGTGCAAACGCTATCTGAAGTAGGGTGTGGACCCTGCCTGTAGTGGGTGCAAGCCCTATCTGAAGTAAGGTGTGGACCCTGCCTTTAGTGAGGTGCAGATGCTGCTTGTAGTAAGGTACAGACCCTGCCTGTAGTAAGGTGCAGATGCTGCCTGTAGTAAAGTGCAGACCATGCCTGTAATAAGGTACGGATGCTGTCTGTTGTATGGTGCCGATGCTACCTATAGTATGTTGCCTGTAATAATGTGCCCTGTTGGAAGCTGTTTAACTGTTTACTGTTGAGTATTTAGCACCCAGTCCAGTTACCTTTGTAGAAAAGTATATGTAATTGAAAACTGCTAAGAATAAGTCCATGTTAGTCCAGGTCCAGGGAATGTATCCAGACATATTGTTTTGTTTGCAACTGATGTTATGCTGTGTTTAGTTTGAATCTATAAACTTCTCTTCAGTATTTAGATACAAAGATATTTAATGTAGTTTTTATGCTTTTGAAAGTAGATGTATAGCAGTGTCTGTATGAAGAAACATCTCTCCACCTGTACCATTTTGATGTCTCAGCCATAACATCAAAGATCTTTATTCATCATTTTAGGAAACACTTAATGATGTGTTGTGTTCATATTATTTACATTCAGTGTCATATTCAAGGTCATACATGTATGTAAGATCATTTCATCTTTTGAGCTCATGTATTTCCAGTTTCTTGCCAGTTTCTTGTTTACATCAATACCTAACCAAAGAAAAAACGCACAAAAAGACCTTTGTACCTTACATTTGTTTTGTAGATGATTTTCATTTGTTGTGTTTTGTTGTATTAGATTTTGTTTACTTTTCAGAATGGCATGCTCCAGGAGTATGAGCTTGGACAGTTCCTACATGACAGATATATCATGACTGGCTTCCTGTCCCAATCATACTCCAGGCCTGAGGTAAACTTACAATATTCTAATGGTACCTTCAAATAAGTTGCTTAAACTAGGTCATATTTGCATTTTTTCAATTTTGTTTCTTCAATCAAAAATTAGATTAAAACACACTAAATAATAATGAATAATGATGGTGTGGTATTGTGTGTTGGTTATCTGTGCAATGGACAAACACTATTGCACATCTTAATAATCATAAGTACTGTTGAGTGCAGCATAGCCACACTAGAACAAAGACATCCCAAAGTGGAGATACCTTTACATTGGAAGGAATGGTATAGTAAGTGTTATGACAAGCATGTTTGGAGGATTGACTGTGTTCACAGGTTATAACACCTTTAGGTCATACCCTGACTGCTGTCAATCACTTGAAAATTTGCAAGTTACTAGGAAGGGATGGAGACATCATTTTTATCAAGCAACTTTGATAGACAGTCACGGTAATAAAAGAATAACTCTTTAATGTTAACCAGTTGATTCTTTATTTTAGCATTGCAAGCTAATAAACTGAGCATACAAAATCTAGCCAAGGTTTGTGGGAACAACATCTGAGCATACTTAGTGTAGCCAAGAGCATACAAAATTTAGCCAAGAGTTTGTGGGAACAACATCTGAGCATACCAAATCTAGCCAAGGGTTTGTGGAAAATACATCTGAGCATACTTAATCTAGCCAAAGTTTCATGGGAAAAACATCCGAGCACAGATAATTTAATCATTAAGTATTCTAGTTGATCAAGTTGTGAATGCTTATTTTTAATCTCCAAATTGGAATGAACTCCCTGCAATTATTTTTCTTCCTTTGGTAAATTAAATTACATTTATTTTTCAGCTCTATGTGAGAAGCACTGACCTGGATAGGACATTGATGAGTGGATCCAGTATGCTTGCTGGACTGTATCCTTGTGGCAACAACCTCCAGTACCCTCAACCCACTGATAAATCCGATGACCTAAGGGACCCAGATAACTTTGGGGATTTGTATGATGTTGACCTTGAAGATACTAAAACTTTGCCTATAGTTCCAATACCAATACACACAGTACCAGAGCTGGATGATGTGGTAAAATTGTTGTAATGCCAAAATCACTTTAAATGTAAAAGCTAGAGAATTGATCAGTTGGTAATGCCCATGACTGACCATAGCTAGAATGATAAGTTGGTAATGCCCATGACTGACCATAGCTAGAATGGTATGTTGGTAGGGCTCATAACTAGCCATAGCTAGAATGATAAGTTGGTAGTGCTCATGACTATCTATAGCTAGAATGATAAGTTGGTAGTGCTCATGACTGACCATAGCTAGAATGATATGTTGATAGGGCTCATAACTGGCCATAGCTAGAATGATAAGTTGGTAATGCCCATGACTGACCATAGCTAGAATGGTATGTTGGTAGGGCTCATAACTAGCCATAGCTAGAATGATATATTGGTAGTGCCCATGGCTGGCCATAGCTAGAATGATAAGTTGGTAGTGCCCATGGCTGGCCATAGCTAGAATAATAAGTTGGTAGTGCCCATGACTGGCCGTAGCTAGAATGGTATGTTGGTAGTGTCCATGACTGGCCATAGCTAGAATGGTATGTTGGTAGTGCCCATGACTGGCCATAGCTAGAATGGTATGTTTGTAGTACCCATGACTGGCCATAGCTAGAATGGTATGTAGGTAGTGCCCATGACTGGTCATAGCTAGAATGGTATGTTTGTAGTGCACATGATTGGCCATAGCTAGAATGGTATATTGGTAATGCCCATTACTGGCTATAGCTAGAATGGTATGTTGGTAGTGCCCATGACTGGCCATAGCTAGAATCTTATGTTGATAATGCCCATTACTGGCCATAGTTAGAATGGTATGTTGGTAGTGCCCATGACAGGCCATAGCTAGAATGGTATATTGGTAATGCCTATTGCTGGCCATAGCTAGAATGGTATGTTGGTAGTGCTCATGACTGGCCATAGCTAGAATGGTATGTTGGTAGTGCCCATGACAGGCCATAGCTAGAATGGTATATTGGTAATGCCCATTACTGGCCATAGCTAGAATGGTATGTTGGTAGTGACCATGACAGGCCATAGCTAGAATGGTATATTGGTAATGCCCATTACTGGCCATAGCTAGAATGGTATGTTGGTAGTGCCCATGACTGGCCATAGCTAGAATGATATATTGGTAGTGCCCATGACTGGCCATAGGTAGAATGGTATGTTGGTAGTGCCCATGACTGGCCATAGCTAGAATGGTATGTTGGTAGTGCCCATGACTGGCCATAGGTAGAATGGTATGTTGGTAGTGCCCATGACTGGCCATAGGTAGAATGGTATGTTGGTAGTGCCCATGACTGGCCATAGCTAGAATGGTATGTTGGTAGTGCCCATTACTAGCCATAGGTAGAATGGTATGTTGGTAGTGCCCATGACTGGCCATAGCTAGAATGATATATTGGTAGTGCCCATGACTGGCCATAGGTAGAATGGTATGTTGGTAGTGCCCATGACTGGCCATAGCTAGAATGATATATTGGTAGTGCCCATGACTGGCCATAGGTAGAATGGTATGCTGGTAGTGCCCATGACTGACCATAACTAGAATGATATATTGGTAGTGCCCATGACTGGCCATAGGTAGAATGATATATTGGTAGTGCCCATGACTGGCCATAGGTAGAATGGTATGTTGGTAGTGCCCATGACTGGCCGTAGGTAGAATGGTATGTTGGTTGTGCCCATTACTGGCCATAACTAGAATGATATATTGGTAGTGCCCATGACTGGCCATAGGTAGAATGGTATGTTGGTAGTGCCCATGACAGGCCATAGCTAGAATGGTATATTGGTAATGCCCATTACTGGCCATAGCTAGAATGGTATGTTGGTAGTGCCCATGGCTGACCATAGCTAGAATGGTATGTTGGTAGTGCCCATGACTGGCCATAGGTAGAATGGTATGTTGGTAGTGCCCATGACTGGCCATAGCTAGAATGGTATGTTGGTAGTGCCCATGACTGCTCATAGCTAGAATGGTATGTTGGTAGTGCCCATGACTGGCCATAGCTAGAATGATATATTGGTAATGCCCATTACTGGCCATAGCTAGAATTGTATGTTGGTAGTGCCCATGACTGGCCATAGCTAGAATGGTATGTTGGTAGTGCCCATGACTGGCCATAGCTAGAATGGTATGTTGGTAGTGCCCATGACTGGCCATAGCTAGAATGGTATGTTGGTAGTGCCCATGACAGGCCATAGCTAGAATGGTATATTGGTAATGTCCATTACTGGCCATAGCTAGAATGGTATGTTGGTAGTGCCCATGACAGGCCATAGCTAGAATGGTATATTGGTAATGCCCATTACTGGCTATAGCTAGAATGGTATGTTGGTAGTGCCCATGACTGGCCATAGCTAGAATGGTATGTTGGTAGTGCCCATGACAGGCCAAAGCTAGAATGGTATGTTGGTAGTGCCCATGACTGGCCATAGCTAGAATGGTATGTTGGTAATGCCCATGACTGGCCATAGTTAGAATGGTATGTTGGTAGTGCCCATGACAGGCCATAGCTAGAATGATATATTGGTAATGCCCATTACTGGCCATAGCTAGAATGGTATGTTGGTAGTGCCCATGACTGGCCATAGGTAGAATGGTATGTTGGTAGTGCCCATGGCAGGCCATAGCTAGAATGGTATATGGGTAATGCCCATTACTGGCCATAGCTAGAATGGTATGTTGGTAGTGCCCATGACAGGCCATAGCTAGAATGGTATATTGGTAATGCCTATTACTGGCCATAGCTAGAATGGTATGTTGGTAATGCCCATGACTGGCCATAGCTAGAATGGTATGTTGATAATGCCCATTACTGGCCATAGCAAGAATGGTATGTTGGTAGTGCCCATTACTGGCCATAGCTAGAATGGTATGTTGATAATGCCCATTACTGGCCATAGCGAGAATGGTATGTTGGTAGTGCCCATTACTGGCCATAGCTAGAATTGTATGTTGGTAGTGCCCATGACTGGCTATAGCTAGAATGGTATGTTGGTAGTGCCCATGACTGGCCATAGCTAGAATGGTATGTTGGTAGTGCCCATGACTGGCCATAGCTAGAATGGTATGTTGGTAGTGCCCATGACTAGCCATAGGTAGAATGGTATGTTGGTAGTGCCCATGGATGGCCATAGCTAGAATGGTATGTAGGTAGTGCCCATGACTGGCTATAGCTAGAATGATATGTTGATAGTGCCCATGACTGGCTATAGCTAGAATAGTATGTTGGAAGTGCCCATGACAGGCCATAGCTAGAATGGTATATTGGTAATGCCTATTACTGGCCATAGCTAGAATGGTATGTTGGTAATGCCTATTACTGGCCATAGCTAGAATGGTATGTTGGTAATGCCCATGACTGGCCATAGTTAGAATGGTATGTTGATAATGCCCTTTACTGGCCATAGCTAGAATGGTATGTTGGTAGTGCCCATGACTGGCCATAGTTAGAATGGTATGTTGGTAGTGCCCATGACTGGCCATAGCTAGAATGGTATGTTGGTAGTGCCCATGACTGGCCATAGCTAGAATGGTATGTTGGTAATGCCCATGACTGGCCATAGCTAGAATGGTATGTTGATAATGCCCATTACTGGCCATAGCTAGAATGGTATGTTGGTAGTGCCCATGACTGGCCATAGTTAGAATGGTATGTTGGTAGTGCCCATGACAGGCCATAGCTAGAATGGTATGTTAGTAGTGCCCATGACTGGCCATAGCAAGAATGGTACGTAGGTAGTGCTTGTAACTGGCCATAGCTAGAATGGTATGTTGGTAGTGCCCATGACAGGCCATAGCTAGAATGGTATGTAGGTAGTGCCCATGACTGGCCATAGCTAGAATGGTATGTTGGTAGTGCCCATGGCTGGCCATAGCTAGAATGGTATGTTGGTAGTGCCCATGGCTGACCATAGCTAGAATGGTATGTTGATAATGCCCATTACTGGCCATAGCTAGAATGGTATGTTGGTAGTGCCCATGACTGGCCATAGCTAGAATGATATATTGGTAGTGCTCGTAACTGGCCATAGCTAGAATGATATATTGGTAGTGCCCATAACTGGCCATAGTTAGAATGATATAGTGGTAGTGCTTGTAACTGGCCATAGTTAGAATGATATTTTGGTAGTGCTCATAAACTGGCCATAGCTAGAATGATATATTGGAAGTGCTCATAAACTGGCCATTTTTAGAATGATATATTGGTAGTACCCATGACTGGCCATAGCTAGAATGGTATGTTGGTAGTGCCCATGACTGGCCATAGCTAGAATGGTATGTTGGTAGTGCCCATGACTGGCCATAGCTAGAATGGTATGTTGGTAGTGCCCATGACAGGCCATAGCTAGAATGGTATATTGGTAATGTCCATTACTGGCCATAGCTAGAATGGTATGTTGGTAGTGCCCATGACAGGCCATAGCTAGAATGGTATATTGGTAATGCCCATTACTGGCTATAGCTAGAATGGTATGTTGGTAGTGCCCATGACTGGCCATAGCTAGAATGGTATGTTGGTAGTGCCCATGACAGGCCAAAGCTAGAATGGTATGTTGGTAGTGCCCATGACTGGCCATAGCTAGAATGGTATGTTGGTAATGCCCATGACTGGCCATAGTTAGAATGGTATGTTGGTAGTGCCCATGACAGGCCATAGCTAGAATGATATATTGGTAATGCCCATTACTGGCCATAGCTAGAATGGTATGTTGGTAGTGCCCATGACTGGCCATAGGTAGAATGGTATGTTGGTAGTGCCCATGGCAGGCCATAGCTAGAATGGTATATGGGTAATGCCCATTACTGGCCATAGCTAGAATGGTATGTTGGTAGTGCCCATGACAGGCCATAGCTAGAATGGTATATTGGTAATGCCTATTACTGGCCATAGCTAGAATGGTATGTTGGTAATGCCCATGACTGGCCATAGCTAGAATGGTATGTTGATAATGCCCATTACTGGCCATAGCAAGAATGGTATGTTGGTAGTGCCCATTACTGGCCATAGCTAGAATGGTATGTTGATAATGCCCATTACTGGCCATAGCGAGAATGGTATGTTGGTAGTGCCCATTACTGGCCATAGCTAGAATTGTATGTTGGTAGTGCCCATGACTGGCTATAGCTAGAATGGTATGTTGGTAGTGCCCATGACTGGCCATAGCTAGAATGGTATGTTGGTAGTGCCCATGACTGGCCATAGCTAGAATGGTATGTTGGTAGTGCCCATGACTAGCCATAGGTAGAATGGTATGTTGGTAGTGCCCATGGATGGCCATAGCTAGAATGGTATGTAGGTAGTGCCCATGACTGGCTATAGCTAGAATGATATGTTGATAGTGCCCATGACTGGCTATAGCTAGAATAGTATGTTGGAAGTGCCCATGACAGGCCATAGCTAGAATGGTATATTGGTAATGCCTATTACTGGCCATAGCTAGAATGGTATGTTGGTAATGCCTATTACTGGCCATAGCTAGAATGGTATGTTGGTAATGCCCATGACTGGCCATAGCTAGAATGGTATGTTGATAATGCCCTTTACTGGCCATAGCTAGAATGGTATGTTGGTAGTGCCCATGACTGGCCATAGTTAGAATGGTATGTTGGTAGTGCCCATGACTGGCCATAGCTAGAATGGTATGTTGGTAGTGCCCATGACTGGCCATAGCTAGAATGGTATGTTGGTAATGCCCATGACTGGCCATAGCTAGAATGGTATGTTGATAATGCCCATTACTGGCCATAGCTAGAATGGTATGTTGGTAGTGCCCATGACTGGCCATAGTTAGAATGGTATGTTGGTAGTGCCCATGACAGGCCATAGCTAGAATGGTATGTTAGTAGTGCCCATGACTGGCCATAGCAAGAATGGTACGTAGGTAGTGCTTGTAACTGGCCATAGCTAGAATGGTATGTTGGTAGTGCCCATGACAGGCCATAGCTAGAATGGTATGTAGGTAGTGCCCATGACTGGCCATAGCTAGAATGGTATGTTGGTAGTGCCCATGGCTGGCCATAGCTAGAATGGTATGTTGGTAGTGCCCATGGCTGACCATAGCTAGAATGGTATGTTGATAATGCCCATTACTGGCCATAGCTAGAATGGTATGTTGGTAGTGCCCATGACTGGCCATAGCTAGAATGATATATTGGTAGTGCTCGTAACTGGCCATAGCTAGAATGATATATTGGTAGTGCCCATAACTGGCCATAGTTAGAATGATATAGTGGTAGTGCTTGTAACTGGCCATAGTTAGAATGATATTTTGGTAGTGCTCATAAACTGGCCATAGCTAGAATGATATATTGGAAGTGCTCATAAACTGGCCATTTTTAGAATGATATATTGGTAGTACCCATGACTGACCATAGCTAGAATGGTATGTTGGTAGTGCTTGTAACTGGCCATAGCTAGAATGGTATGTTGGTAGTGCCCATGGCTGACCATAGCTAGAATGGTATCTTGGTAGTGCCCATGACTGGCCATAGGTAGAATGGTATGTTGGTAGTGCCCATGACTGGCCATAGCTAGAATGGTATGTTGGTAGTGCCCATGACTGGCCATAGCTAGAATGGTATGTTGGTAGTGCCCATGACTGGCCATAGCTAGAATGATATATTGGTAATGCCCATTACTGGCCATAGGTAGAATTGTATGTTGGTAGTGCCCATGACTGGCTATAGCTAGAATGGTATGTTGGTAGTGCCCATGACTGGCCATAGCTAGAATGGTATGTTGGTAGTGCCCATGACTGGCCATAGCTAGAATGATATATTGGTAATGCCCATTACTGGCCATAGCTAGAATTGTATGTTGGTAGTGCCCATGACTGGCTATAGCTAGAATGGTATGTTGGTAGTGCCCATGACTGGCCATAGCTAGAATGGTATGTTGGTAGTGCTCATGACTATCTATAGCTAGAATGATAAGTTGGTAGTGCTCATGACTGACCATAGCTAGAATGATATGTTGATAGGGCTCATAACTGGCCATAGCTAGAATGATAAGTTGGTAATGCCCATGACTGACCATAGCTAGAATGGTATGTTGGTAGGGCTCATAACTAGCCATAGCTAGAATGATATATTGGTAGTGCCCATGGCTGGCCATAGCTAGAATGATAAGTTGGTAGTGCCCATGGCTGGCCATAGCTAGAATAATAAGTTGGTAGTGCCCATGACTGGACGTAGCTAGAATGGTATGTTGGTAGTGTCCATGACTGGCCATAGCTAGAATGGTATGTTGGTAGTGCCCATGACTGGCCATAGCTAGAATGGTATGTTTGTAGTACGCATGACTGGCCATAGCTAGAATGGTATGTTGGTAGTGCCCATGACTGGTCATAGCTAGAATGGTATGTTTGTAGTGCACATGATTGGCCATAGCTAGAATGGTATATTGGTAATGCCCATTACTGGCTATAGCTAGAATGGTATGTTGGTAGTGCCCATGACTGGCCATAGCTAGAATCTTATGTTGATAATGCCCATTACTGGCTATAGTTAGAATGGTATGTTGGTAGTGCCCATGACAGGCCATAGCTAGAATGGTATATTGGTAATGCCTATTGCTGGCCATAGCTAGAATCGTATGTTGGTAGTGCTCATGACTGGCCATAGCTAGAATGGTATGTTGGTAGTGCCCATGACAGGCCATAGCTAGAATGGTATATTGGTAATGCCCATTACTGGCCATAGCTAGAATGGTATGTTGGTAGTGACCATGACAGGCCATAGCTAGAATGGTATATTGGTAATGCCCATTACTGGCCATAGCTAGAATGGTATGTTGGTAGTGCCCATGACTGGCCATAGCTAGAATGATATATTGGTAGTGCCCATGACTGGCCATAGGTAGAATGGTATGTTGGTAGTGCCCATGACTGGCCATAGCTAGAATGGTATGTTGGTAGTGCCCATGACTGGCCATAGGTAGAATGGTATGTTGGTAGTGCCCATGACTGGCCATAGGTAGAATGGTATGTTGGTAGTGCCCATGACTGGCCATAGCTAGAATGGTATGTTGGTAGTGCCCATGACTAGCCATAGGTAGAATGGTATGTTGGTAGTGCCCATGACTGGCCATAGCTAGAATGATATATTGGTAGTGCCCATGACTGGCCATAGGTAGAATGGTATGTTGGTAGTGCCCATGACTGGCCATAGCTAGAATGATATATTGGTAGTGCCCATGACTGGCCATAGGTAGAATGGTATGCTGGTAGTGCCCATGACTGACCATAACTAGAATGATATATTGGTAGTGCCCATGACTGGCCATAGGTAGAATGATATATTGGTAGTGCCCATGACTGGCCATAGGTAGAATGGTATGTTGGTAGTGCCCATGACTGGCCGTAGGTAGAATGGTATGTTGGTTGTGCCCATTACTGGCCATAGCTAGAATGATATATTGGTAGTGCCCATGACTGGCCATAGGTAGAATGGTATGTTGGTAGTGCCCATGACAGGCCATAGCTAGAATGGTATATTGGTAATGCCCATTACTGGCCATAGCTAGAATGGTATGTTGGTAGTGCCCATGGCTGACCATAGCTAGAATGGTATGTTGGTAGTGCCCATGACTGGCCATAGGTAGAATGGTATGTTGGTAGTGCCCATGACTGGCCATAGCTAGAATGGTATGTTGGTAGTGCCCATGACTGCTCATAGCTAGAATGGTATGTTGGTAGTGCCCATGACTGGCCATAGCTAGAATGATATATTGGTAATGCCCATTACTGGCCATAGCTAGAATTGTATGTTGGTAGTGCCCATGACTGGCCATAGCTAGAATGGTATGTTGGTAGTGCCCATGACTGGCCATAGCTAGAATGGTATGTTGGTAGTGCCCATGACTGGCCATAGCTAGAATGGTATGTTGGTAGTGCCCATGACAGGCCATAGCTAGAATGGTATATTGGTAATGTCCATTACTGGCCATAGCTAGAATGGTATGTTGGTAGTGCCCATGACAGGCCATAGCTAGAATGGTATATTGGTAATGCCCATTACTGGCTATAGCTAGAATGGTATGTTGGTAGTGCCCATGACTGGCCATAGCTAGAATGGTATGTTGGTAGTGCCCATGACAGGCCAAAGCTAGAATGGTATGTTGGTAGTGCCCATGACTGGCCATAGCTAGAATGGTATGTTGGTAATGCCCATGACTGGCCATAGTTAGAATGGTATGTTGGTAGTGCCCATGACAGGCCATAGCTAGAATGATATATTGGTAATGCCCATTACTGGCCATAGCTAGAATGGTATGTTGGTAGTGCCCATGACTGGCCATAGGTAGAATGGTATGTTGGTAGTGCCCATGGCAGGCCATAGCTAGAATGGTATATGGGTAATGCCCATTACTGGCCATAGCTAGAATGGTATGTTGGTAGTGCCCATGACAGGCCATAGCTAGAATGGTATATTGGTAATGCCTATTACTGGCCATAGCTAGAATGGTATGTTGGTAATGCCCATGACTGGCCATAGCTAGAATGGTATGTTGATAATGCCCATTACTGGCCATAGCAAGAATGGTATGTTGGTAGTGCCCATTACTGGCCATAGCTAGAATGGTATGTTGATAATGCCCATTACTGGCCATAGCGAGAATGGTATGTTGGTAGTGCCCATTACTGGCCATAGCTAGAATTGTATGTTGGTAGTGCCCATGACTGGCTATAGCTAGAATGGTATGTTGGTAGTGCCCATGACTGGCCATAGCTAGAATGGTATGTTGGTAGTGCCCATGACTGGCCATAGCTAGAATGGTATGTTGGTAGTGCCCATGACTAGCCATAGGTAGAATGGTATGTTGGTAGTGCCCATGGATGGCCATAGCTAGAATGGTATGTAGGTAGTGCCCATGACTGGCTATAGCTAGAATGATATGTTGATAGTGCCCATGACTGGCTATAGCTAGAATAGTATGTTGGAAGTGCCCATGACAGGCCATAGCTAGAATGGTATATTGGTAATGCCTATTACTGGCCATAGCTAGAATGGTATGTTGGTAATGCCTATTACTGGCCATAGCTAGAATGGTATGTTGGTAATGCCCATGACTGGCCATAGCTAGAATGGTATGTTGATAATGCCCTTTACTGGCCATAGCTAGAATGGTATGTTGGTAGTGCCCATGACTGGCCATAGTTAGAATGGTATGTTGGTAGTGCCCATGACTGGCCATAGCTAGAATGGTATGTTGGTAGTGCCCATGACTGGCCATAGCTAGAATGGTATGTTGGTAATGCCCATGACTGGCCATAGCTAGAATGGTATGTTGATAATGCCCATTACTGGCCATAGCTAGAATGGTATGTTGGTAGTGCCCATGACTGGCCATAGTTAGAATGGTATGTTGGTAGTGCCCATGACAGGCCATAGCTAGAATGGTATGTTAGTAGTGCCCATGACTGGCCATAGCAAGAATGGTACGTAGGTAGTGCTTGTAACTGGCCATAGCTAGAATGGTATGTTGGTACTGCCCATGACAGGCCATAGCTAGAATGGTATGTAGGTAGTGCCCATGACTGGCCATAGCTAGAATGGTATGTTGGTAGTGCCCATGGCTGGCCATAGCTAGAATGGTATGTTGGTAGTGCCCATGGCTGACCATAGCTAGAATGGTATGTTGATAATGCCCATTACTGGCCATAGCTAGAATGGTATGTTGGTAGTGCCCATGACTGGCCATAGCTAGAATGATATATTGGTAGTGCTCGTAACTGGCCATAGCTAGAATGATATATTGGTAGTGCCCATAACTGGCCATAGTTAGAATGATATAGTGGTAGTGCTTGTAACTGGCCATAGTTAGAATGATATTTTGGTAGTGCTCATAAACTGGCCATAGCTAGAATGATATATTGGAAGTGCTCATAAACTGGCCATTTTTAGAATGATATATTGGTAGTACCCATGACTGGCCATAGCTAGAATGGTATGTTGGTAGTGCCCATGACTGGCCATAGCTAGAATGGTATGTTTGTAGTGCCCATGACTGGCCATAGCTAGAATGGTATGTTGGTAGTGCCCATGACAGGCCATAGCTAGAATGGTATATTGGTAATGTCCATTACTGGCCATAGCTAGAATGGTATGTTGGTAGTGCCCATGACAGGCCATAGCTAGAATGGTATATTGGTAATGCCCATTACTGGCTATAGCTAGAATGGTATGTTGGTAGTGCCCATGACTGGCCATAGCTAGAATGGTATGTTGGTAGTGCCCATGACAGGCCAAAGCTAGAATGGTATGTTGGTAGTGCCCATGACTGGCCATAGCTAGAATGGTATGTTGGTAATGCCCATGACTGGCCATAGTTAGAATGGTATGTTGGTAGTGCCCATGACAGGCCATAGCTAGAATGATATATTGGTAATGCCCATTACTGGCCATAGCTAGAATGGTATGTTGGTAGTGCCCATGACTGGCCATAGGTAGAATGGTATGTTGGTAGTGCCCATGGCAGGCCATAGCTAGAATGGTATATGGGTAATGCCCATTACTGGCCATAGCTAGAATGGTATGTTGGTAGTGCCCATGACAGGCCATAGCTAGAATGGTATATTGGTAATGCCTATTACTGGCCATAGCTAGAATGGTATGTTGGTAATGCCCATGACTGGCCATAGCTAGAATGGTATGTTGATAATGCCCATTACTGGCCATAGCAAGAATGGTATGTTGGTAGTGCCCATTACTGGCCATAGCTAGAATGGTATGTTGATAATGCCCATTACTGGCCATAGCGAGAATGGTATGTTGGTAGTGCCCATTACTGGCCATAGCTAGAATTGTATGTTGGTAGTGCCCATGACTGGCTATAGCTAGAATGGTATGTTGGTAGTGCCCATGACTGGCCATAGCTAGAATGGTATGTTGGTAGTGCCCATGACTGGCCATAGCTAGAATGGTATGTTGGTAGTGCCCATGACTAGCCATAGGTAGAATGGTATGTTGGTAGTGCCCATGGATGGCCATAGCTAGAATGGTATGTAGGTAGTGCCCATGACTGGCTATAGCTAGAATGATATGTTGATAGTGCCCATGACTGGCTATAGCTAGAATAGTATGTTGGAAGTGCCCATGACAGGCCATAGCTAGAATGGTATATTGGTAATGCCTATTACTGGCCATAGCTAGAATGGTATGTTGGTAATGCCTATTACTGGCCATAGCTAGAATGGTATGTTGGTAATGCCCATGACTGGCCATAGCTAGAATGGTATGTTGATAATGCCCTTTACTGGCCATAGCTAGAATGGTATGTTGGTAGTGCCCATGACTGGCCATAGTTAGAATGGTATGTTGGTAGTGCCCATGACTGGCCATAGCTAGAATGGTATGTTGGTAGTGCCCATGACTGGCCATAGCTAGAATGGTATGTTGGTAATGCCCATGACTGGCCATAGCTAGAATGGTATGTTGATAATGCCCATTACTGGCCATAGCTAGAATGGTATGTTGGTAGTGCCCATGACTGGCCATAGTTAGAATGGTATGTTGGTAGTGCCCATGACAGGCCATAGCTAGAATGGTATGTTAGTAGTGCCCATGACTGGCCATAGCAAGAATGGTACGTAGGTAGTGCTTGAAACTGGCCATAGCTAGAATGGTATGTTGGTAGTGCCCATGACAGGCCATAGCTAGAATGGTATGTAGGTAGTGCCCATGACTGGCCATAGCTAGAATGGTATGTTGGTAGTGCCCATGGCTGGCCATAGCTAGAATGGTATGTTGGTAGTGCCCATGGCTGACCATAGCTAGAATGGTATGTTGATAATGCCCATTACTGGCCATAGCTAGAATGGTATGTTGGTAGTGCCCATGACTGGCCATAGCTAGAATGATATATTGGTAGTGCTCGTAACTGGCCATAGCTAGAATGATATATTGGTAGTGCCCATAACTGGCCATAGTTAGAATGATATAGTGGTAGTGCTTGTAACTGGCCATAGTTAGAATGATATTTTGGTAGTGCTCATAAACTGGCCATAGCTAGAATGATATATTGGAAGTGCTCATAAACTGGCCATTTTTAGAATGATATATTGGTAGTACCCATGACTGACCATAGCTAGAATGGTATGTTGGTAGTGCTTGTAACTGGCCATAGCTAGAATGGTATGTTGGTAGTGCCCATGGCTGACCATAGCTAGAATGGTATCTTGGTAGTGCCCATGACTGGCCATAGGTAGAATGGTATGTTGGTAGTGCCCATGACTGGCCATAGCTAGAATGGTATGTTGGTAGTGCCCATGACTGGCCATAGCTAGAATGGTATGTTGGTAGTGCCCATGACTGGCCATAGGTAGAATTGTATGTTGGTAGTGCCCATGACTGGCTATAGCTAGAATGGTATGTTGGTAGTGCCCATGACTGGCCATAGCTAGAATGGTATGTTGGTAGTGCCCATGACTGGCCATAGCTAAAATGGTATGTTGGTAGTGCCCATGACTAGCCATAGGTAGAATGGTATGTTGGTAGTGCCCATGGATGGCCATAGCTAGAATGGTAGGTAGGTAGTGCCCATGACTGGCTATAGCTAGAATGATATGTTGATAGTGCCCATGACTGGCTATAGCTAGAATAGTATGTTGGTAGTGCCCATGACAGGCCATAGCTAGAATGGTATATTGGTAATGCCTATTACTGGCCATAGCTAGAATGGTATGTTGGTAATGCCTATTACTGGCCATAGCTAGAATGGTATGTTGGTAATGCCCATGACTGGCCATAGCTAGAATGGTATGTTGATAATGCCCTTTACTGGCCATAGCTAGAATGGTATGTTGGTAGTGCCCATGACTGGCCATAGTTAGAATGGTATGTTGGTAGTGCCCATGACTGGCCATAGCTAGAATGGTATGTTGGTAGTGCCCATGACTGGCCATAGCTAGAATGGTATGTTGGTAGTGCCCATGACTAGCCATAGGTAGAATGGTATGTTGGTAGTGCCCATGACTGGCCATAGCTAGAATGGTATGTTGGTAGTGCCCATGACTAGCCATAGGTAGAATGGTATGTTGGTAGTGCCCATGGATGGCCATAGCTAGAATGGTATGTAGGTAGTGCCCATGACTGGCTATAGCTAGAATGATATGTTGATAGTGCCCATGACTGGCTATAGCTAGAATAGTATGTTGGTAGTGCCCATGACAGGCCATAGCTAGAATGGTATATTGGTAATGCCTATTACTGGCCATAGCTAGAATGGTATGTTGGTAATGCCTATTACTGGCCATAGCTAGAATGGTATGTTGGTAATGCCCATGACTGGCCATAGCTAGAATGGTATGTTGATAATGCCCTTTACTGGCCATAGCTAGAATGGTATATTGGAAGTGCTCATAAACTGGCCATTTTTAGAATGATATATTGGTAGTACCCATGACTGGCCATAGCTAGAATGGTATGTTGGTAGTACCCATGACTGACCATAGCTAGAATGGTATGTTGGTAGTGCTTGTAACTGGCCATAGCTAGAATGGTATGTTGGTAGTGCCCATGGCTGACCATAGCTAGAATGGTATGTTGGTAGTGCCCATGACTGGCCATAGGTAGAATGGTATGTTAGTAGTGCCCATGACTGGCCATAGCAAGAATGGTACGTAGGTAGTGCCCATGGCAGGCCATAGCTAGAATGGTATGTAGGTAGTGCCCATGACTGGCCATAGCTAGAATGGTATGTTGGTAGTGCCCATGGCTGGCCATAGCTAGAATGGTATGTTGGTAGTGCCCATGGCTGACCATAGCTAGAATGGTATGTTGATAATGCCCATTACTGGCCATAGCTAGAATGGTATGTTGGTAGTGCCCATGACTGGCCATAGCTAGAATGATATGTTTGTAGTGCCCATGACTGGCCATAGCTAGAATAGTATGTTAGTAGTGCCCATGACTGGCCATAGCTAGAATGATATATTGGTAGTGCTCGTAACTGGCCATAGCTAGAATGATATATTGGTAGTGCCCATAACTGGCCATAGTTAGAATGATATAGTGGTAGTGCCCATAACTGGCCATAGTTAGAATGATATGTTGGTAGTGCTTGTAACTGGCCATAGCTAGAATGGTATGTTGGTAGTGCCCATGGCTGACCATAGCTAGAATGGTATGTTTGTAGTGCCCATGACTGGCCATAGGTAGAATGGTATGTTGGTAGTGCCCATGACTGGCCATAGCTAGAATGGTATGTTGGTAGTGCCCATGACTGGCCATAGCTAGAATGATATATTGGTAATGCCCATTACTGGCCATAGCTAGAATTGTATGTTGGTAGTGCCCATGACTGGCTATAGCTAGAATGGTATGTTGGTAGTGCCCATGATTGGCCATAGCTAGAATGGTATGTTGGTAGTGCCCATGACTGGCCATAGCTAAAATGGTATGTTGGTAGTGCCCATGACTAGCCATAGGTAGAATGGTATGTTGGTAGTGCCCATGGATGGTCATAGCTAGAATGGTATGTAGGTAGTGCCCATGACTGGCTATAGCTAGAATGATATGTTGATAGTGCCCATGACTGGCTATAGCTAGAATAGTATGTTGGTAGTGCCCATGACAGGCCATAGCTAGAATGGTATATTGGTAATGCCTATTACTGGCCATAGCTAGAATGGTATATTGGTAATGCCTATTACTGGCCATAGCTAGAATGGTATGTTGGTAATGCCCATGACTGGCCATAGCTAGAATGGTATGTTGATAATGCCCTTTACTGGCCATAGCTAGAATGGTATGTTGGTAGTGCCCATGACTGGCCATAGTTAGAATGGTATGTTGGTAGTGCCCATGACTGGCCATAGCTAGAATGGTATGTTGGTAGTGCCCATGACTGGCCATAGCTAGAATGGTATGTTGGTAATGCCCATGACTGGCCATAGCTAGAATGGTATGTTGATAATGCCCATTACTGGCCATAGCTAGAATGGTATGTTGGTAGTGCCCATGACTGGCCATAGTTAGAATGGTATGTTGGTAGTGCCCATGACAGGCCATAGCTAGAATGGTATGTTGGTAGTGCCCATGACTAGCCATAGCAAGAATGGTATGTAGGTAGTTCCCATGACAGGCCATAGCTAGAATGGTATGTAGGTAGTGCCCATGACTGGCCATAGCTAGAATGGTTTGTTGGTAGTGCCCATGGCTGGCCATAGCTAGAATGGTATGTTGGTAGTGCCCATGGCTGACCATAGCTAGAATGGTATGTTGATAATGCCCATTACTGGCCATAGCTAGAATGGTATGTTGGTAGTGCCCATGACTGGCCATAGCTAGAATAGTATGTTAGTAGTGCCCATGACTGGCCATAGCTAGAATGATATATTGGTAGTGCTCGTAACTGGCCATAGCTAGAATGATATATTGGTAGTGCCCATAACTGGCCATAGTTAGAATGATATAGTGGTAGTGCCCATAACTGGCCATAGTTAGAATGATATGTTGGTAGTGCTTGTAACTGGCCATAGCTAGAATGGTATGTTGGTAGTGCCCATGGCTGACCATAGCTAGAATGGTATGTTGGTAGTGCCCATGACTGGCCATAGGTAGAATGGTATGTTGGTAGTGCCCATGACTGGCCATAGCTAGAAGGGTATGTTGGTAGTGCCCATGACTGGTCATAGCTAGAATGGTATGTTGGTAGTGCCCATGACTGGCCATAGCTAGAATGATATATTGGTAATGCCCATTACTGGCCATAGCTAGAATTGTATGTTGGTAGTGCCCATGACTGGCTATAGCTAGAATGGTATGTTGGTAGTGCCCATGACTGGCCATAGCTAGAATGGTATGTTGGTAGTGCCCATGACTGGCCATAGCTAGAATGGTATGTTGGTAGTGCCCATGACTGGCCATAGCTAGAATGGTATGTTGATAATGCCCTTTACTGGCCAAAGCTAGAATGGTATGTTGGTAGTGCCCATGACTGGCCATAGCTAGAATGGTATGTTGGTAATGCCCATGACTGGCCATAGCTAGAATGGTATGTTGATAATGCCCATTACTGGCCATAGCTAGAATGGTATGTTGGTAGTGCCCATGACTGGCCATAGTTAGAATGGTATGTTGGTAGTGCCCATGACAGGCCATAGCTAGAATGGTATGTTAGTAGTGCCCATGACTGGCCATAGCAAGAATGGTACGTAGGTAGTGCTTGTAACTGGCCATAGCTAGAATGGTATGTTGGTAGTGCCCATGACAGGCCATAGCTAGAATGGTATGTAGGTAGTGCCCATGACTGGCCATAGCTAGAATGGTATGTTGGTAGTGCCCATGGCTGGCCATAGCTAGAATGGTATGTTGGTAGTGCCCATGGCTGACCATAGCTAGAATGGTATGTTGATAATGCCCATTACTGGCCATAGCTAGAATGGTATGTTGGTAGTGCCCATGACTGGCCATAGCTAGAATGATATATTGGTAGTGCTCGTAACTGGCCATAGCTAGAATGATATATTGGTAGTGCCCATAACTGGCCATAGTTAGAATGATATAGTGGTAGTGCTTGTAACTGGCCATAGTTAGAATGATATTTTGGTAGTGCTCATAAACTGGCCATAGCTAGAATGATATATTGGAAGTGCTCATAAACTGGCCATTTTTAGAATGATATATTGGTAGTACCCATGACTGACCATAGCTAGAATGGTATGTTGGTAGTGCTTGTAACTGGCCATAGCTAGAATGGTATGTTGGTAGTGCCCATGGCTGACCATAGCTAGAATGGTATCTTGGTAGTGCCCATGACTGGCCATAGGTAGAATGGTATGTTGGTAGTGCCCATGACTGGCCATAGCTAGAATGGTATGTTGGTAGTGCCCATGACTGGCCATAGCTAGAATGGTATGTTGGTAGTGCCCATGACTGGCCATAGGTAGAATTGTATGTTGGTAGTGCCCATGACTGGCTATAGCTAGAATGGTATGTTGGTAGTGCCCATGACTGGCCATAGCTAGAATGGTATGTTGGTAGTGCCCATGACTGGCCATAGCTAAAATGGTATGTTGGTAGTGCCCATGACTAGCCATAGGTAGAATGGTATGTTGGTAGTGCCCATGGATGGCCATAGCTAGAATGGTAGGTAGGTAGTGCCCATGACTGGCTATAGCTAGAATGATATGTTGATAGTGCCCATGACTGGCTATAGCTAGAATAGTATGTTGGTAGTGCCCATGACAGGCCAAAGCTAGAATGGTATGTTGGTAGTGCCCATGACTGGCCATAGCTAGAATGGTATGTTGGTAATGCCCATGACTGGCCATAGTTAGAATGGTATGTTGGTAGTGCCCATGACAGGCCATAGCTAGAATGATATATTGGTAATGCCCATTACTGGCCATAGCTAGAATGGTATGTTGGTAGTGCCCATGACTGGCCATAGGTAGAATGGTATGTTGGTAGTGCCCATGGCAGGCCATAGCTAGAATGGTATATGGGTAATGCCCATTACTGGCCATAGCTAGAATGGTATGTTGGTAGTGCCCATGACAGGCCATAGCTAGAATGGTATATTGGTAATGCCTATTACTGGCCATAGCTAGAATGGTATGTTGGTAATGCCCATGACTGGCCATAGCTAGAATGGTATGTTGATAATGCCCATTACTGGCCATAGCAAGAATGGTATGTTGGTAGTGCCCATTACTGGCCATAGCTAGAATGGTATGTTGATAATGCCCATTACTGGCCATAGCGAGAATGGTATGTTGGTAGTGCCCATTACTGGCCATAGCTAGAATTGTATGTTGGTAGTGCCCATGACTGGCTATAGCTAGAATGGTATGTTGGTAGTGCCCATGACTGGCCATAGCTAGAATGGTATGTTGGTAGTGCCCATGACTGGCCATAGCTAGAATGGTATGTTGGTAGTGCCCATGACTAGCCATAGGTAGAATGGTATGTTGGTAGTGCCCATGGATGGCCATAGCTAGAATGGTATGTAGGTAGTGCCCATGACTGGCTATAGCTAGAATGATATGTTGATAGTGCCCATGACTGGCTATAGCTAGAATAGTATGTTGGAAGTGCCCATGACAGGCCATAGCTAGAATGGTATATTGGTAATGCCTATTACTGGCCATAGCTAGAATGGTATGTTGGTAATGCCTATTACTGGCCATAGCTAGAATGGTATGTTGGTAATGCCCATGACTGGCCATAGCTAGAATGGTATGTTGATAATGCCCTTTACTGGCCATAGCTAGAATGGTATGTTGGTAGTGCCCATGACTGGCCATAGTTAGAATGGTATGTTGGTAGTGCCCATGACTGGCCATAGCTAGAATGGTATGTTGGTAGTGCCCATGACTGGCCATAGCTAGAATGGTATGTTGGTAATGCCCATGACTGGCCATAGCTAGAATGGTATGTTGATAATGCCCATTACTGGCCATAGCTAGAATGGTATGTTGGTAGTGCCCATGACTGGCCATAGTTAGAATGGTATGTTGGTAGTGCCCATGACAGGCCATAGCTAGAATGGTATGTTAGTAGTGCCCATGACTGGCCATAGCAAGAATGGTACGTAGGTAGTGCTTGTAACTGGCCATAGCTAGAATGGTATGTTGGTACTGCCCATGACAGGCCATAGCTAGAATGGTATGTAGGTAGTGCCCATGACTGGCCATAGCTAGAATGGTATGTTGGTAGTGCCCATGGCTGGCCATAGCTAGAATGGTATGTTGGTAGTGCCCATGGCTGACCATAGCTAGAATGGTATGTTGATAATGCCCATTACTGGCCATAGCTAGAATGGTATGTTGGTAGTGCCCATGACTGGCCATAGCTAGAATGATATATTGGTAGTGCTCGTAACTGGCCATAGCTAGAATGATATATTGGTAGTGCCCATAACTGGCCATAGTTAGAATGATATAGTGGTAGTGCTTGTAACTGGCCATAGTTAGAATGATATTTTGGTAGTGCTCATAAACTGGCCATAGCTAGAATGATATATTGGAAGTGCTCATAAACTGGCCATTTTTAGAATGATATATTGGTAGTACCCATGACTGGCCATAGCTAGAATGGTATGTTGGTAGTGCCCATGACTGGCCATAGCTAGAATGGTATGTTTGTAGTGCCCATGACTGGCCATAGCTAGAATGGTATGTTGGTAGTGCCCATGACAGGCCATAGCTAGAATGGTATATTGGTAATGTCCATTACTGGCCATAGCTAGAATGGTATGTTGGTAGTGCCCATGACAGGCCATAGCTAGAATGGTATATTGGTAATGCCCATTACTGGCTATAGCTAGAATGGTATGTTGGTAGTGCCCATGACTGGCCATAGCTAGAATGGTATGTTGGTAGTGCCCATGACAGGCCAAAGCTAGAATGGTATGTTGGTAGTGCCCATGACTGGCCATAGCTAGAATGGTATGTTGGTAATGCCCATGACTGGCCATAGTTAGAATGGTATGTTGGTAGTGCCCATGACAGGCCATAGCTAGAATGATATATTGGTAATGCCCATTACTGGCCATAGCTAGAATGGTATGTTGGTAGTGCCCATGACTGGCCATAGGTAGAATGGTATGTTGGTAGTGCCCATGGCAGGCCATAGCTAGAATGGTATATGGGTAATGCCCATTACTGGCCATAGCTAGAATGGTATGTTGGTAGTGCCCATGACAGGCCATAGCTAGAATGGTATATTGGTAATGCCTATTACTGGCCATAGCTAGAATGGTATGTTGGCAATGCCCATGACTGGCCATAGCTAGAATGGTATGTTGATAATGCCCATTACTGGCCATAGCAAGAATGGTATGTTGGTAGTGCCCATTACTGGCCATAGCTAGAATGGTATGTTGATGATGCCCATTACTGGCCATAGCGAGAATGGTATGTTGGTAGTGCCCATTACTGGCCATAGCTAGAATTGTATGTTGGTAGTGCCCATGACTGGCTATAGCTAGAATGGTATGTTGGTAGTGCCCATGACTGGCCATAGCTAGAATGGTATGTTGGTAGTGCCCATGACTGGCCATAGCTAGAATGGTATGTTGGTAGTGCCCATGACTAGCCATAGGTAGAATGGTATGTTGGTAGTGCCCATGGATGGCCATAGCTAGAATGGTATGTAGGTAGTGCCCATGACTGGCTATAGCTAGAATGATATGTTGATAGTGCCCATGACTGGCTATAGCTAGAATAGTATGTTGGAAGTGCCCATGACAGGCCATAGCTAGAATGGTATATTGGTAATGCCTATTACTGGCCATAGCTAGAATGGTATGTTGGTAATGCCTATTACTGGCCATAGCTAGAATGGTATGTTGGTAATGCCCATGACTGGCCATAGCTAGAATGGTATGTTGATAATGCCCTTTACTGGCCATAGCTAGAATGGTATGTTGGTAGTGCCCATGACTGGCCATAGTTAGAATGGTATGTTGGTAGTGCCCATGACTGGCCATAGCTAGAATGGTATGTTGGTAGTGCCCATGACTGGCCATAGCTAGAATGGTATGTTGGTAATGCCCATGACTGGCCATAGCTAGAATGGTATGTTGATAATGCCCATTACTGGCCATAGCTAGAATGGTATGTTGGTAGTGCCCATGACTGGCCATAGTTAGAATGGTATGTTGGTAGTGCCCATGACAGGCCATAGCTAGAATGGTATGTTAGTAGTGCCCATGACTGGCCATAGCAAGAATGGTACGTAGGTAGTGCTTGTAACTGGCCATAGCTAGAATGGTATGTTGGTAGTGCCCATGACAGGCCATAGCTAGAATGGTATGTAGGTAGTGCCCATGACTGGCCATAGCTAGAATGGTATGTTGGTAGTGCCCATGGCTGGCCATAGCTAGAATGGTATGTTGGTAGTGCCCATGGCTGACCATAGCTAGAATGGTATGTTGATAATGCCCATTACTGGCCATAGCTAGAATGGTATGTTGGTAGTGCCCATGACTGGCCATAGCTAGAATGATATATTGGTAGTGCTCGTAACTGGCCATAGCTAGAATGATATATTGGTAGTGCCCATAACTGGCCATAGTTAGAATGATATAGTGGTAGTGCTTGTAACTGGCCATAGTTAGAATGATATTTTGGTAGTGCTCATAAACTGGCCATAGCTAGAATGATATATTGGAAGTGCTCATAAACTGGCCATTTTTAGAATGATATATTGGTAGTACCCATGACTGACCATAGCTAGAATGGTATGTTGGTAGTGCTTGTAACTGGCCATAGCTAGAATGGTATGTTGGTAGTGCCCATGGCTGACCATAGCTAGAATGGTATCTTGGTAGTGCCCATGACTGGCCATAGGTAGAATGGTATGTTGGTAGTGCCCATGACTGGCCATAGCTAGAATGGTATGTTGGTAGTGCCCATGACTGGCCATAGCTAGAATGGTATGTTGGTAGTGCCCATGACTGGCCATAGGTAGAATTGTATGTTGGTAGTGCCCATGACTGGCTATAGCTAGAATGGTATGTTGGTAGTGCCCATGACTGGCCATAGCTAGAATGGTATGTTGGTAGTGCCCATGACTGGCCATAGCTAAAATGGTATGTTGGTAGTGCCCATGACTAGCCATAGGTAGAATGGTATGTTGGTAGTGCCCATGGATGGCCATAGCTAGAATGGTAGGTAGGTAGTGCCCATGACTGGCTATAGCTAGAATGATATGTTGATAGTGCCCATGACTGGCTATAGCTAGAATAGTATGTTGGTAGTGCCCATGACAGGCCATAGCTAGAATGGTATATTGGTAATGCCTATTACTGGCCATAGCTAGAATGGTATGTTGGTAATGCCTATTACTGGCCATAGCTAGAATGGTATGTTGGTAATGCCCATGACTGGCCATAGCTAGAATGGTATGTTGATAATGCCCTTTACTGGCCATAGCTAGAATGGTATGTTGGTAGTGCCCATGACTGGCCATAGTTAGAATGGTATGTTGGTAGTGCCCATGACTGGCCATAGCTAGAATGGTATGTTGGTAGTGCCCATGACTGGCCATAGCTAGAATGGTATGTTGGTAGTGCCCATGACTAGCCATAGGTAGAATGGTATGTTGGTAGTGCCCATGACTGGCCATAGCTAGAATGGTATGTTGGTAGTGCCCATGACTAGCCATAGGTAGAATGGTATGTTGGTAGTGCCCATGGATGGCCATAGCTAGAATGGTATGTAGGTAGTGCCCATGACTGGCTATAGCTAGAATGATATGTTGATAGTGCCCATGACTGGCTATAGCTAGAATAGTATGTTGGTAGTGCCCATGACAGGCCATAGCTAGAATGGTATATTGGTAATGCCTATTACTGGCCATAGCTAGAATGGTATGTTGGTAATGCCTATTACTGGCCATAGCTAGAATGGTATGTTGGTAATGCCCATGACTGGCCATAGCTAGAATGGTATGTTGATAATGCCCTTTACTGGCCATAGCTAGAATGGTATATTGGAAGTGCTCATAAACTGGCCATTTTTAGAATGATATATTGGTAGTACCCATGACTGGCCATAGCTAGAATGGTATGTTGGTAGTGCTTGTAACTGGCCATAGCTAGAATGGTATGTTGGTAGTGCTTGTAACTGGCCATAGCTAGAATGGTATGTTGGTAGTGCCCATGGCTGACCATAGCTAGAATGGTATGTTGGTAGTGCCCATGACTGGCCATAGGTAGAATGGTATGTTAGTAGTGCCCATGACTGGCCATAGCAAGAATGGTACGTAGGTAGTGCCCATGGCAGGCCATAGCTAGAATGGTATGTAGGTAGTGCCCATGACTGGCCATAGCTAGAATGGTATGTTGGTAGTGCCCATGGCTGGCCATAGCTAGAATGGTATGTTGGTAGTGCCCATGGCTGACCATAGCTAGAATGGTATGTTGATAATGCCCATTACTGGCCATAGCTAGAATGGTATGTTGGTAGTGCCCATGACTGGCCATAGCTAGAATGATATGTTTGTAGTGCCCATGACTGGCCATAGCTAGAATAGTATGTTAGTAGTGCCCATGACTGGCCATAGCTAGAATGATATATTGGTAGTGCTCGTAACTGGCCATAGCTAGAATGATATATTGGTAGTGCCCATAACTGGCCATAGTTAGAATGATATAGTGGTAGTGCCCATAACTGGCCATAGTTAGAATGATATGTTGGTAGTGCTTGTAACTGGCCATAGCTAGAATGGTATGTTGGTAGTGCCCATGGCTGACCATAGCTAGAATGGTATGTTTGTAGTGCCCATGACTGGCCATAGGTAGAATGGTATGTTGGTAGTGCCCATGACTGGCCATAGCTAGAATGGTATGTTGGTAGTGCCCATGACTGGCCATAGCTAGAATGATATATTGGTAATGCCCATTACTGGCCATAGCTAGAATTGTATGTTGGTAGTGCCCATGACTGGCTATAGCTAGAATGGTATGTTGGTAGTGCCCATGATTGGCCATAGCTAGAATGGTATGTTGGTAGTGCCCATGACTGGCCATAGCTAAAATGGTATGTTGGTAGTGCCCATGACTAGCCATAGGTAGAATGGTATGTTGGTAGTGCCCATGACTGGCCATAGCTAGAATAGTATGTTAGTAGTGCCCATGACTGGCCATAGCTAGAATGATATATTGGTAGTGCTCGTAACTGGCCATAGCTAGAATGATATATTGGTAGTGCCCATAACTGGCCATAGTTAGAATGATATAGTGGTAGTGCCCATAACTGGCCATAGTTAGAATGATATGTTGGTAGTGCTTGTAACTGGCCATAGCTAGAATGGTATGTTGGTAGTGCCCATGGCTGACCATAGCTAGAATGGTATGTTTGTAGTGCCCATGACTGGCCATAGGTAGAATGGTATGTTGGTAGTGCCCATGACTGGCCATAGCTAGAATGGTATGTTGGTAGTGCCCATGACTGGCCATAGCTAGAATGATATATTGGTAATGCCCATTACTGGCCATAGCTAGAATTGTATGTTGGTAGTGCCCATGACTGGCTATAGCTAGAATGGTATGTTGGTAGTGCCCATGATTGGCCATAGCTAGAATGGTATGTTGGTAGTGCCCATGACTGGCCATAGCTAAAATGGTATGTTGGTAGTGCCCATGACTAGCCATAGGTAGAATGGTATGTTGGTAGTGCCCATGGATGGTCATAGCTAGAATGGTATGTAGGTAGTGCCCATGACTGGCTATAGCTAGAATGATATGTTGATAGTGCCCATGACTGGCTATAGCTAGAATAGTATGTTGGTAGTGCCCATGACAGGCCATAGCTAGAATGGTATATTGGTAATGCCTATTACTGGCCATAGCTAGAATGGTATATTGGTAATGCCTATTACTGGCCATAGCTAGAATGGTATGTTGGTAATGCCCATGACTGGCCATAGCTAGAATGGTATGTTGATAATGCCCTTTACTGGCCATAGCTAGAATGGTATGTTGGTAGTGCCCATGACTGGCCATAGTTAGAATGGTATGTTGGTAGTGCCCATGACTGGCCATAGCTAGAATGGTATGTTGGTAGTGCCCATGACTGGCCATAGCTAGAATGGTATGTTGGTAATGCCCATGACTGGCCATAGCTAGAATGGTATGTTGATAATGCCCATTACTGGCCATAGCTAGAATGGTATGTTGGTAGTGCCCATGACTGGCCATAGTTAGAATGGTATGTTGGTAGTGCCCATGACAGGCCATAGCTAGAATGGTATGTTGGTAGTGCCCATGACTAGCCATAGCAAGAATGGTATGTAGGTAGTTCCCATGACAGGCCATAGCTAGAATGGTATGTAGGTAGTGCCCATGACTGGCCATAGCTAGAATGGTTTGTTGGTAGTGCCCATGGCTGGCCATAGCTAGAATGGTATGTTGGTAGTGCCCATGGCTGACCATAGCTAGAATGGTATGTTGATAATGCCCATTACTGGCCATAGCTAGAATGGTATGTTGGTAGTGCCCATGACTGGCCATAGCTAGAATAGTATGTTAGTAGTGCCCATGACTGGCCATAGCTAGAATGATATATTGGTAGTGCTCGTAACTGGCCATAGCTAGAATGATATATTGGTAGTGCCCATAACTGGCCATAGTTAGAATGATATAGTGGTAGTGCCCATAACTGGCCATAGTTAGAATGATATGTTGGTAGTGCTTGTAACTGGCCATAGCTAGAATGGTATGTTGGTAGTGCCCATGGCTGACCATAGCTAGAATGGTATGTTGGTAGTGCCCATGACTGGCCATAGGTAGAATGGTATGTTGGTAGTGCCCATGACTGGCCATAGCTAGAAGGGTATGTTGGTAGTGCCCATGACTGGCCATAGCTAGAATGGTATGTTGGTAGTGCCCATGACTGGCCATAGCTAGAATGATATATTGGTAATGCCCATTACTGGCCATAGCTAGAATTGTATGTTGGTAGTGCCCATGACTGGCTATAGCTAGAATGGTATGTTGGTAGTGCCCATGACTGGCCATAGCTAGAATGGTATGTTGGTAGTGCCCATGACTGGCCATAGCTAGAATGGTATGTTGGTAGTGCCCATGACTGGCCATAGCTAGAATGGTATGTTGATAATGCCCTTTACTGGCCAAAGCTAGAATGGTATGTTGGTAGTGCCCATGACTGGCCATAGCTAGAATGGTATGTTGGTAATGCCCATGACTGGCCATAGCTAGAATGGTATGTTGATAATGCCCATTACTGGCCATAGCTAGAATGGTATGTTGGTAGTGCCCATGACTGGCCATAGTTAGAATGGTATGTTGGTAGTGCCCATGACAGGCCATAGCTAGAATGGTATGTTAGTAGTGCCCATGACTGGCCATAGCAAGAATGGTACGTAGGTAGTGCTTGTAACTGGCCATAGCTAGAATGGTATGTTGGTAGTGCCCATGACAGGCCATAGCTAGAATGGTATGTAGGTAGTGCCCATGACTGGCCATAGCTAGAATGGTATGTTGGTAGTGCCCATGGCTGGCCATAGCTAGAATGGTATGTTGGTAGTGCCCATGGCTGACCATAGCTAGAATGGTATGTTGATAATGCCCATTACTGGCCATAGCTAGAATGGTATGTTGGTAGTGCCCATGACTGGCCATAGCTAGAATGATATATTGGTAGTGCTCGTAACTGGCCATAGCTAGAATGATATATTGGTAGTGCCCATAACTGGCCATAGTTAGAATGATATAGTGGTAGTGCTTGTAACTGGCCATAGTTAGAATGATATTTTGGTAGTGCTCATAAACTGGCCATAGCTAGAATGATATATTGGAAGTGCTCATAAACTGGCCATTTTTAGAATGATATATTGGTAGTACCCATGACTGACCATAGCTAGAATGGTATGTTGGTAGTGCCCATGACTGACCATAGCTAGAATGATATATTGGTAGTACCCATGACTGACCATAGCTAGAATGATATGTTGGTAGTACCCATGACTGACTATAGCTAGAATGGTATGTTGGTAGTGCTTGTAACTGGCCATAGCTAGAATGGTATGTTGGTAGTGCCCATGGCTGACCATAGCTAGAATGGTATCTTGGTAGTGCCCATGACTGGCCATAGGTAGAATGGTATGTTGGTAGTGCCCATGACTGGCCATAGCTAGAATGGTATGTTGGTAGTGCCCATGACTGGCCATAGCTAGAATGGTATGTTGGTAGTGCCCATGACTGGCCATAGGTAGAATTGTATGTTGGTAGTGCCCATGACTGGCTATAGCTAGAATGGTATGTTGGTAGTGCCCATGACTGGCCATAGCTAGAATGGTATGTTGGTAGTGCCCATGACTGGCCATAGCTAAAATGGTATGTTGGTAGTGCCCATGACTAGCCATAGGTAGAATGGTATGTTGGTAGTGCCCATGGATGGCCATAGCTAGAATGGTAGGTAGGTAGTGCCCATGACTGGCTATAGCTAGAATGATATGTTGATAGTGCCCATGACTGGCTATAGCTAGAATAGTATGTTGGTAGTGCCCATGACAGGCCATAGCTAGAATGGTATATTGGTAATGCCTATTACTGGCCATAGCTAGAATGGTATGTTGGTAATGCCTATTACTGGCCATAGCTAGAATGGTATGTTGGTAATGCCCATGACTGGCCATAGCTAGAATGGTATGTTGATAATGCCCTTTACTGGCCATAGCTAGAATGGTATGTTGGTAGTGCCCATGACTGGCCATAGTTAGAATGGTATGTTGGTAGTGCCCATGACTGGCCATAGCTAGAATGGTATGTTGGTAGTGCCCATGACTGGCCATAGCTAGAATGGTATGTTGGTAGTGCCCATGACTAGCCATAGGTAGAATGGTATGTTGGTAGTGCCCATGACTGGCCATAGCTAGAATGGTATGTTGGTAGTGCCCATGACTAGCCATAGGTAGAATGGTATGTTGGTAGTGCCCATGGATGGCCATAGCTAGAATGGTATGTAGGTAGTGCCCATGACTGGCTATAGCTAGAATGATATGTTGATAGTGCCCATGACTGGCTATAGCTAGAATAGTATGTTGGTAGTGCCCATGACAGGCCATAGCTAGAATGGTATATTGGTAATGCCTATTACTGGCCATAGCTAGAATGGTATGTTGGTAATGCCTATTACTGGCCATAGCTAGAATGGTATGTTGGTAATGCCCATGACTGGCCATAGCTAGAATGGTATGTTGATAATGCCCTTTACTGGCCATAGCTAGAATGGTATATTGGAAGTGCTCATAAACTGGCCATTTTTAGAATGATATATTGGTAGTACCCATGACTGGCCATAGCTAGAATGGTATGTTGGTAGTACCCATGACTGACCATAGCTAGAATGGTATGTTGATAGTGCTTGTAACTGGCCATAGCTAGAATGGTATGTTGGTAGTGCCCATGGCTGACCATAGGTAGAATGGTATGTTAGTAGTGCCCATGACTGGCCATAGCAAGAATGGTACGTAGGTAGTGCCCATGGCAGGCCATAGCTAGAATGGTATGTAGGTAGTGCCCATGACTGGCCATAGCTAGAATGGTATGTTGGTAGTGCCCATGGCTGGCCATAGCTAGAATGGTATGTTGGTAGTGCCCATGGCTGACCATAGCTAGAATGGTATGTTGATAATGCCCATTACTGGCCATAGCTAGAATGGTATGTTGGTAGTGCCCATGACTGGCCATAGCTAGAATGATATGTTTGTAGTGCCCATGACTGGCCATAGCTAGAATAGTATGTTAGTAGTGCCCATGACTGGCCATAGCTAGAATGATATATTGGTAGTGCTCGTAACTGGCCATAGCTAGAATGATATATTGGTAGTGCCCATAACTGGCCATAGTTAGAATGATATAGTGGTAGTGCCCATAACTGGCCATAGTTAGAATGATATGTTGGTAGTGCTTGTAACTGGCCATAGCTAGAATGGTATGTTGGTAGTGCCCATGGCTGACCATAGCTAGAATGGTATGTTTGTAGTGCCCATGACTGGCCATAGGTAGAATGGTATGTTGGTAGTGCCCATGACTGGCCATAGCTAGAATGGTATGTTGGTAGTGCCCATGACTGGCCATAGCTAGAATGATATATTGGTAATGCCCATTACTGGCCATAGCTAGAATTGTATGTTGGTAGTGCCCATGACTGGCTATAGCTAGAATGGTATGTTGGTAGTGCCCATGATTGGCCATAGCTAGAATGGTATGTTGGTAGTGCCCATGACTGGCCATAGCTAAAATGGTATGTTGGTAGTGCCCATGACTAGCCATAGGTAGAATGGTATGTTGGTAGTGCCCATGGATGGTCATAGCTAGAATGGTATGTAGGTAGTGCCCATGACTGGCTATAGCTAGAATGATATGTTGATAGTGCCCATGACTGGCTATAGCTAGAATAGTATGTTGGTAGTGCCCATGACAGGCCATAGCTAGAATGGTATATTGGTAATGCCTATTACTGGCCATAGCTAGAATGGTATATTGGTAATGCCTATTACTGGCCATAGCTAGAATGGTATGTTGGTAATGCCCATGACTGGCCATAGCTAGAATGGTATGTTGATAATGCCCTTTACTGGACATAGCTAGAATGGTATGTTGGTAGTGCCCATGACTGGCCATAGTTAGAATGGTATGTTGGTAGTGCCCATGACTGGCCATAGCTAGAATGGTATGTTGGTAGTGCCCATGACTGGCCATAGCTAGAATGGTATGTTGGTAATGCCCATGACTGGCCATAGCTAGAATGGTATGTTGATAATGCCCATTACTGGCCATAGCTAGAATGGTATGTTGGTAGTGCCCATGACTGGCCATAGTTAGAATGGTATGTTGGTAGTGCCCATGACAGGCCATAGCTAGAATGGTATGTTGGTAGTGCCCATGACTAGCCATAGCAAGAATGGTATGTAGGTAGTTCCCATGACAGGCCATAGCTAGAATGGTATGTAGGTAGTGCCCATGACTGGCCATAGCTAGAATGGTTTGTTGGTAGTGCCCATGGCTGGCCATAGCTAGAATGGTATGTTGGTAGTGCCCATGGCTGACCATAGCTAGAATGGTATGTTGATAATGCCCATTACTGGCCATAGCTAGAATGGTATGTTGGTAGTGCCCATGACTGGCCATAGCTAGAATAGTATGTTAGTAGTGCCCATGACTGGCCATAGCTAGAATGATATATTGGTAGTGCTCGTAACTGGCCATAGCTAGAATGATATATTGGTAGTGCCCATAACTGGCCATAGTTAGAATGATATAGTGGTAGTGCCCATAACTGGCCATAGTTAGAATGATATGTTGGTAGTGCTTGTAACTGGCCATAGCTAGAATGGTATGTTGGTAGTGCCCATGGCTGACCATAGCTAGAATGGTATGTTGGTAGTGCCCATGACTGGCCATAGGTAGAATGGTATGTTGGTAGTGCCCATGACTGGCCATAGCTAGAAGGGTATGTTGGTAGTGCCCATGACTGGCCATAGCTAGAATGGTATGTTGGTAGTGCCCATGACTGGCCATAGCTAGAATGATATATTGGTAATGCCCATTACTGGCCATAGCTAGAATTGTATGTTGGTAGTGCCCATGACTGGCTATAGCTAGAATGGTATGTTGGTAGTGCCCATGACTGGCCATAGCTAGAATGGTATGTTGGTAGTGCCCATGACTGGCCATAGCTAGAATGGTATGTTGGTAGTGCCCATGACTGGCCATAGCTAGAATGGTATGTTGATAATGCCCTTTACTGGCCATAGCTAGAATGGTATGTTGGTAGTGCCCATGACTGGCCATAGTTAGAATGGTATGTTGGTAGTGCCCATGACTGGCCATAGCTAGAATGGTATGTTGGTAGTGCCCATGACTGGCCATAGCTAGAATGGTATGTTGGTAATGCCCATGACTGGCCATAGCTAGAATGGTATGTTGATAATGCCCATTACTGGCCATAGCTAGAATGGTATGTTGGTAGTGCCAATGACTGGCCATAGTTAGAATGGTATGTTGGTAGTGCCCATGACAGGCCATAGCTAGAATGGTATGTTAGTAGTGCCCATGACTAGCCATAGCAAGAATGGTACGTAGGTAGTGCCCATGACAGGCCATAGCTAGAATGGTATGTAGGTAGTGCCCATGACTGGCCATAGCTAGAATGGTATGTTGGTAGTGCCCATGGCTGGCCATAGCTAGAATTGTATGTTAGTAGTGCCCATGGCTGACCATAGCTAGAATGGTATGTTGATAATGCCCATTACTGGCCATAGCTAGAATGGTATGTTGGTAGTGCCCATGACTGGCCATAGCTAGAATGATATGTTTGTAGTGCCCATGACTGGCCATAGCTAGAATAGTATGTTAGTAGTGCCCATGACTGGCCATAGCTAGAATGATATATTGGTAGTGCTCGTAACTGGCCATAGCTAGAATGATATATTGGTAGTGCCCATAACTGGCCATAGTTAGAATGATATAGTGGTAGTGCTTGTAACTGGCCATAGTTAGAATGATATTTTGGTAGTGCTCATAAACTGGCCATAGCTATAATGATATATTGGAAGTGCTCATAAACTGGCCATTTTTAGAATGATATATTGGTAGTACCCATGACTGACTATAGCTAGAATGGTATGTTGGTAGTGCTTGTAACTGGCCATAGCTAGAATGGTATGTTGGTAGTGCCCATGGCTGACCATAGCTAGAATGGTATGTTGGTAGTGCCCATGACTGGCCATAGGTAGAATGGTATGTTGGTAGTGCCCATGACTGGCCATAGCTAGAATGGTATGTTGGTAGTGCCCATGACTGGCCATAGCTAGAATGGTATGTTGGTAGTGCCCATGACTGGCCATAGCTAGAATGATATATTGGTAATGCCCATTACTGGCCATAGCTAGAATTGTATGTTGGTAGTGCCCATGACTGGCCATAGCTAGAATGGTATGTTGGTAGTGCCCATGACTGGCCATAGCTAGAATGGTATGTTGGTAGTGCCCATGACTGGCCATAGCTAGAATGGTATGTTGGTAGTGCCCATGACAGGCCATAGCTAGAATGGTATATTGGTAATGTCCATTACTGGCTATAGCTAGAATGGTATGTTGGTAGTGCCCATGACTGGCCATAGCTAGAATGGTATGTTGGTAGTGCCCATGACAGGCCATAGCTAGAATGGTATGTTGGTAGTGCCCATGACTGGCCATAGCTAGAATGGTATGTTGGTAATGCCCATGACTGGCCATAGTTAGAATGGTATGTTGGTAGTGCCCATGACAGGCCATAGCTAGAATGATATATTGGTTATGCCCATTACTGGCCATAGCTAGAATGGTATGTTGGTAGTGCCCATGACTGGCCATAGCTAGAATAGTATGTTGGTAGTGCCCATGACAGGCCATAGCTAGAATGGTATATGGGTAATGCCCATTACTGGCCATAGGTAGAATGGTATGTTGGTAGTGCCCATGACAGGCCATAGCTAGAATGGTATATTGGTAATGCCTATTACTGGCCAAAGCTAGAATGGTATGTTGGTAATGCCCATGACTGGCCATAGCTAGAATGGTATGTTGATAATGCCCATTACTGGCCATAGCAAGAATGGTATGTTGGTAGTGCCCATTACTGGCCATAGCTAGAATGGTATGTTGATAATGCCCATTACTGGCCATAGCGAGAATGGTATGTTGGTAGTGCCCATTACTGGCCATAGCTAGAATAGTATGTTGGTAGTGCCCATGACTGGCTATAGCTAGAATGGTATGTTGGTAGTGCCCATGACTGGCCATAGCTAGAATGGTATGTTGGTAGTGCCCATGACTGGCCATAGCTAGAATGGTATGTTGGTAGTGCCCATGACTAGCCATAGGTAAATTGGTATGTTGGTAGTGCCCATGGATGGCCATAGCTAGAATGGTATGTAGGTAGTGCCCATGACTGGCTATAGCTAGAATGATATGTTGATAGTGCCCATGACTGGCTATAGCTAGAATAGTATGTTGGTAGTGCCCATGACAGGCCATAGCTAGAATGGTATATTGGTAATGCCTATTACTGGCCATAGCTAGAATGGTATGTTGGTAATGCCTATTACTGGCCATAGCTAGAATGGTATGTTGGTAATGCCCATGACTGGCCATAGCTAGAATGGTATGTTGATAATGCCCTTTACTGGCCATAGCTAGAATGGTAAGTTGGTAGTGCCCATGACTGGCCATAGTTAGAATGGTATGTTGGTAGTGCCCATGACTGGCCATAGCTAGAATGGTATGTTGGTAGTGCCCATGACTGGCCATAGCTAGAATGGTATGTTGGTAATGCCCATGACTGGCCATAGCTAGAATGGTATGTTGATAATGCCCATTACTGGCCATAGCTAGAATGGTATGTTGGTAGTGCCCATGACTGGCCATAGTTAGAATGGTATGTTGGTAGTGCCCATGACAGGCCATAGCTAGAATGGTATGTTAGTAGTGCCCATGACTGGCCATAGCAAGAATGGTACGTAGGTAGTGCCCATGGCTGGCCATAGCTATAATGGTATATAGGTAGTGCCCATGACTGGCCATAGCTAGAATGGTATGTTGGTAGTGCCCATGGCTGGCCATAGCTAGAATGGTATGTTGGTAGTGCCCATGGCTGACCATAGCTATAATGGTATGTTGATAATGCCCATTACTGGCCATAGCTATAATGGTATGTAGGTAGTGCCCATGACTGGCCATAGCTAGAATGGTATGTTGGTAGTGCCCATGACTGGCCATAGCTATAATGGTATGTAGGTAGTGCCCATGACTGGCCATAGCTAGAATGGTATGTTGGTAGTGCCCATGGCTGGCCATAGCTAGAATGGTATGTTGGTAGTGCCCATGACTGGCCATAGCTAGAATGGTATGTTGGTAGTGCCCATGACTGGCCATAGCTAGAATGGTATGTTGATAATGCCCATGACTGGCCATAGCTATAATGGTATGTAGGTAGTGCCCATGACTGGCCATAGCTAGAATGGTATGTTGGTAGTGCCCATGACTGGCCATAGCTAGAATGGTATGTTGATAATGCCCATGACTGGCCATAGCTATAATGGTATGTAGGTAGTGCCCATGACTGGCCATAGCTAGAATGGTATGTTGGTAGTGCCCATGGCTGGCCATAGCTAGAATGGTATGTTGGTAGTGCCCATGGCTGACCATAGCTAGAATGGTATGTTGATAATGCCCATTACTGGCCATAGCTAGAATGGTATGTTGGTAGTGCCCATGACTGGCCATAGCTAGAATGATATGTTTGTAGTGCCCATGACTGGCCATAGCTAGAATAGTATGTTAGTAGTGCCCATGACTGGCCATAGCTAGAATGATATATTGGTAGTGCTCATAACTGGCCATAGCTAGAATGATATATTGGTAGTGCCCATAACTGGCCATAGTTAGAATGATATAGTGGTAGTGCTTGTAACTGGCCATAGTTAGAATGATATTTTGGTAGTGCTCATAAACTGGCCATAGCTAGAATGATATATTGGAAGTGCTCATAAACTGGCCATAGTTAGAATGATATATTGGTAGTGCTTGTAACTGGCCATAGTTAGAATGATATATTGGTAGTGCCCATGACTGACTATAGCTAGAGTGGTATGTTGGTAGTGCCCATGACTGGCCATAGCTAGAATGGTATGTTGGTAGTGCCCATGACTGGCTATAGCTAGAATGGTATGTTGGTAGTGCCCATGACTGGCTATAGCTAGAATGGTATGTTGGTAGTGCCCATGGCTGGCCATAGCTAGAATAGTATGTTAGTAGTGCCCATGACTGGCCATCGCTAGAATGATATGTTGATAATGCCCATTACTGGCCATAGCTAGAATGGTATGTTGGTAGTGCCCATGGCTGACCATAGCTAGAATGGTATGTTGGTAGTGCCCATGACTGGCCATAGCTAGAATGGTATGTTGGTAGTGCCCATGACTGGCCATAGCTAGAATGATATATTGGTAATGCCCATTACTGGCCATAGCTAGAATTGTATGTTGGTAGTGCCCATGACTGGCTATAGCTAGAATGGTATGTTGGTAGTGCCCATGACTGGCCATAGCTAGAATGGTATGTTGGTAGTGCCCATGACTGGCCATCGCTAGAATGGTATGTTGGTAGTGCCCATGACTGGCCATAGCTAGAATGGTATGTTGATAATGCCCTTTACTGGCCATAGCTAGAATGGTATGTTGGTAGTGCCCATGACTGGCCATAGTTAGAATGGTATGTTGGTAGTGCCCATGACTGGCCATAGCTAGAATGGTATGTTGGTAGTGCCCATGACTGGCCATAGCTAGAATGGTATGTTGGTAATGCCCATGACTGGCCATAGCTAGAATGGTATGTTGATAATGCCCATTACTGGCCATAGCTAGAATGGTATGTTGGTAGTGCCAATGACTGGCCATAGTTAGAATGGTATGTTGGTAGTGCCCATGACAGGCCATAGCTAGAATGGTATGTTAGTAGTGCCCATGACTAGCCATAGCAAGAATGGTACGTAGGTAGTGCCCATGACAGGCCATAGCTAGAATGGTATGTAGGTAGTGCCCATGACTGGCCATAGCTAGAATGGTATGTTGGTAGTGCCCATGGCTGGCCATAGCTAGAATTGTATGTTAGTAGTGCCCATGGCTGACCATAGCTAGAATGGTATGTTGGTAGTGCCCATGACTGGCCATAGCTAGAATGGTATGTTGGTAGTGCCCATGGCTGACCATAGGTAGAATGGTATGTTGGTAGTGCCCATGACTGGCTATAGCTAGAATGGTATGTTGGTAGTGCCCATGGCTGACCATAGGTAGAATGGTATGTTGGTAGTGCCCATGACTGGCCATAGCTAGAATGGTATGTTGATAATGCCCATTACTGGCCATAGCTAGAATGGTATGTTGGTAGTGCCCATGACTGGCCATAGCTAGAATGATATGTTTGTAGTGCCCATGACTGGCCATAGCTAGAATAGTATGTTAGTAGTGCCCATGACTGGCCATAGCTAGAATGATATATTGGTAGTGCTCGTAACTGGCCATAGCTAGAATGATATATTGGTAGTGCCCATAACTGGCCATAGTTAGAATGATATAGTGGTAGTGCTTGTAACTGGCCATAGTTAGAATGATATTTTGGTAGTGCTCATAAACTGGCCATAGCTAGAATGATATATTGGAAGTGCTCATAAACTGGCCATTTTTAGAATGATATATTGGTAGTACCCATGACTGACTATAGCTAGAATGGTATGTTGGTAGTGCTTGTAACTGGCCATAGCTAGAATGGTATGTTGGTAGTGCCCATGGCTGACCATAGCTAGAATGGTATGTTGGTAGTGCCCATGACTGGCCATAGGTAGAATGGTATGTTGGTAGTGCCCATGACTGGCCATAGCTAGAATGGTATGTTGGTAGTGCCCATGACTGGCCATAGCTAGAATGGTATGTTGGTAGTGCCCATGACTGGCCATAGCTAGAATGATATATTGGTAATGCCCATTACTGGCCATAGCTAGAATTGTATGTTGGTAGTGCCCATGACTGGCCATAGCTAGAATGGTATGTTGGTAGTGCCCATGACTGGCCATAGCTAGAATGGTATGTTGGTAGTGCCCATGACTGGCCATAGCTAGAATGGTATGTTGGTAGTGCCCATGACAGGCCATAGCTAGAATGGTATATTGGTAATGTCCATTACTGGCTATAGCTAGAATGGTATGTTGGTAGTGCCCATGACTGGCCATAGCTAGAATGGTATGTTGGTAGTGCCCATGACAGGCCATAGCTAGAATGGTATGTTGGTAGTGCCCATGACTGGCCATAGCTAGAATGGTATGTTGGTAATGCCCATGACTGGCCATAGTTAGAATGGTATATTGGTAGTGCCCATGACAGGCCATAGCTAGAATGATATATTGGTTATGCCCATTACTGGCCATAGCTAGAATGGTATGTTGGTAGTGCCCATGACTGGCCATAGCTAGAATAGTATGTTGGTAGTGCCCATGACAGGCCATAGCTAGAATGGTATATGGGTAATGCCCATTACTGGCCATAGGTAGAATGGTATGTTGGTAGTGCCCATGACAGGCCATAGCTAGAATGGTATATTGGTAATGCCTATTACTGGCCAAAGCTAGAATGGTATGTTGGTAATGCCCATGACTGGCCATAGCTAGAATGGTATGTTGATAATGCCCATTACTGGCCATAGCAAGAATGGTATGTTGGTAGTGCCCATTACTGGCCATAGCTAGAATGGTATGTTGATAATGCCCATTACTGGCCATAGCGAGAATGGTATGTTGGTAGTGCCCATTACTGGCCATAGCTAGAATTGTATGTTGGTAGTGCCCATGACTGGCTATAGCTAGAATGGTATGTTGGTAGTGCCCATGACTGGCCATAGCTAGAATGGTATGTTGGTAGTGCCCATGACTGGCCATAGCTAGAATGGTATGTTGGTAGTGCCCATGACTAGCCATAGGTAAATTGGTATGTTGGTAGTGCCCATGGATGGCCATAGCTAGAATGGTATGTAGGTAGTGCCCATGACTGGCTATAGCTAGAATGATATGTTGATAGTGCCCATGACTGGCTATAGCTAGAATAGTATGTTGGTAGTGCCCATGACAGGCCATAGCTAGAATGGTATATTGGTAATGCCTATTACTGGCCATAGCTAGAATGGTATGTTGGTAATGCCTATTACTGGCCATAGCTAGAATGGTATGTTGGTAATGCCCATGACTGGCCATAGCTAGAATGGTATGTTGAAAATGCCCTTTACTGGCCATAGCTAGAATGGTATGTTGGTAGTGCCCATGACTGGCCATAGTTAGAATGGTATGTTGGTAGTGCCCATGACTGGCCATAGCTAGAATGGTATGTTGGTAGTGCCCATGACTGGCCATAGCTAGAATGGTATGTTGGTAATGCCCATGACTGGCCATAGCTAGAATGGTATGTTGATAATGCCCATTACTGGCCATAGCTAGAATGGTATGTTGGTAGTGCCCATGACTGGCCATAGTTAGAATGGTATGTTGGTAGTGCCCATGACAGGCCATAGCTAGAATGGTATGTTAGTAGTGCCCATGACTGGCCATAGCAAGAATGGTACGTAGGTAGTGCCCATGGCTGGCCATAGCTATAATGGTATGTAGGTAGTGCCCATGACTGGCCATAGCTAGAATGGTATGTTGGTAGTGCCCATGGCTGGCCATAGCTAGAATGGTATGTTGGTAGTGCCCATGGCTGACCATAGCTATAATGGTATGTTGATAATGCCCATTACTGGCCATAGCTATAATGGTATGTAGGTAGTGCCCATGACTGGCCATAGCTAGAATGGTATGTTGGTAGTGCCCATGACTGGCCATAGCTATAATGGTATGTAGGTAGTGCCCATGACTGGCCATAGCTAGAATGGTATGTTGGTAGTGCCCATGGCTGGCCATAGCTAGAATGGTATGTTGGTAGTGCCCATGACTGGCCATAGCTAGAATGGTATGTTGGTAGTGCCCATGACTGGCCATAGCTAGAATGGTATGTTGATAATGCCCATGACTGGCCATAGCTATAATGGTATGTAGGTAGTGCCCATGACTGGCCATAGCTAGAATGGTATGTTGGTAGTGCCCATGACTGGCCATAGCTAGAATGGTATGTTGATAATGCCCATGACTGGCCATAGCTATAATGGTATGTAGGTAGTGCCCATGACTGGCCATAGCTAGAATGGTATGTTGGTAGTGCCCATGGCTGGCCATAGCTAGAATGGTATGTTGGTAGTGCCCATGGCTGACCATAGCTAGAATGGTATGTTGATAATGCCCATTACTGGCCATAGCTAGAATGGTATGTTGGTAGTGCCCATGACTGGCCATAGCTAGAATGATATGTTTGTAGTGCCCATGACTGGCCATAGCTAGAATAGTATGTTAGTAGTGCCCATGACTGGCCATAGCTAGAATGATATATTGGTAGTGCTCGTAACTGGCCATAGCTAGAATGATATATTGGTAGTGCCCATAACTGGCCATAGTTAGAATGATATAGTGGTAGTGCTTGTAACTGGCCATAGTTAGAATGATATTTTGGTAGTGCTCATAAACTGGCCATAGCTAGAATGATATATTGGAAGTGCTCATAAACTGGCCATAGTTAGAATGATATATTGGTAGTGCTTGTAACTGGCCATAGTTAGAATGATATATTGGTAGTGCCCATGACTGACTATAGCTAGAGTGGTATGTTGGTAGTGCCCATGACTGGCCATAGCTAGAATAGTATGTTAGTAGTGCCCATGACTGGCCATCGCTAGAATGATATGTTGATAATGCCCATTACTGGCCATAGCTAGAATGGTATGTTGGTAGTGCCCATGGCTGACCATAGCTAGAATGGTATGTTGATAATGCCCATTACTGGCCATAGCTAGAATGGTATGTTGGTAGTGCCCATGACTGGCCATAGCTAGAATGATATGTTTGTAGTGCCCATGACTGGCCATAGCTAGAATAGTATGTTAGTAGTGCCCATGACTGGCCATAGCTAGAATGATATATTGGTAGTGCTCATAAAGTGGCCATAGTTAAAATGATATATTCGTAGTGCCCATGACTGGCCATAGCTAGAATGATATATTGGTAGTGCTTGTAACTGGCCATAGTTAGAATGATATATTGGTAGTGCTCATAAACTGGCCATAGTTAGAATGATATATTGGTAGTGTCCATGACTGGCCATAGCTAGAATGATATATTGGTAGTGCTTGTAACTGGCCATAGTTAGAATGATATATTGGTAGTGCTTGTAACTGGCCATAGTTAGAATGATATAGTGGTAGTGCTCATAAACTGGCCATAGTTAGAATGATTCAGTGGTAGTGCTTGTAACTGGCCATAGTTAGAATGATATATTGGTAGTGCTCATAAACTGGCCATAGTTACAATGATATAGTGGTAGTGCTCATAAACTGGCCATAGTTAGAATGATATATTGGTAGTGCCCATGACTGGCCATAGTTAGAATGATATATTGGTAGTGCTTGTAACTGGCCATAGTTAGAATGATATATTGGTAGTGCTTGTAACTGGCCATAGTTAGAATGATATAGTGGTAGTGCTCATAAACTGGCCATAGTTAGAATGATATAGTGGTAGTGCTTGTAACTGGCCATAGTTAGAATGATATTTTGGTAGTGCTCATAAACTGGCCATAGTTAGAATGATATAGTGGTAGTGCTTGTAACTGGCCATAGTTAGAATGATATATTGGTAGTGCTCATAAACTGGCCATAGTTAGAATGATATAGTGGTAGTGCTTGTAACTGGCCATAGTTAGAATGATATTTTGGTAGTGCTCATAAACTGGCCATAGTTAGAATGATATATTGGTAGTGCTCATAAACTGGCCATAGTTAGAATGATATATTGGTAGTACCCATGACTGACCATAGTTAGAATGATATATTGGTAGTGCTTGTAACTGGCCATAGTTAGAATGATATATTGGTAGTGCCCATGACTGGCCATAGTTAGAATGATATAGTGGTAGTGCTTGTAACTGGCCATAGTTAGAATGATATATTGGTAGTGCTCATAAACTGGCCATAGTTAGAATGATATATTGGTAGTGCTCATAAACTGGCCATAGTTAGAATGATATAGTGGTAGTGCTTGTAACTGGCCATAGTTAGAATGATATTTTGGTAGTGCTCATAAACTGGCCATAGTTAGAATGATATATTGGTAGTGCTCATAAACTGGCCATAGTTAGAATGATATATTGGTAGTGCTTGTAACTGGCCATAGTTAGAATGATATATTGGTAGTGCTCATAAACTGGCCATAGTTAGAATGATATATTGGTAGTGGCCATGACTGGCCATAGCTAGAATGATATATTGGTAGTACCCATGACTGGCCATAGTTAGAATGATATATTGGTAGTGCTTGTAACTGGCCATAGTTAGAATGATATATTGGTAGTGCCCATGACTGGCCATAGCTAGAATGGTATGTTGGTAGTGCTCATAAACTGGCCATAGTTAGAATGATATAGTGGTAGTGCTTGTAACTGGCCATAGTTAGAATGATATTTTGGTAGTGCTCATAAACTGGCCATAGTTAGAATGATATATTGGTAGTGCCCATGACTGGCCATAGCTAAAATGGTATGTTGGTAGTGCTCATAAACTGGCCATAGTTAGAATGATATATTGGTAGTGCTTGTAACTGGCCATAGTTAGAATGATATATTGGTAGTGCTCATAAACTGGCCATAGTTAGAATTATATATTGGTAGTGCTCATAAACTGGCCATAGTTAGAATGATATAGTGGTAGTGCTCATAAACTGGCCATAGTTAGAATTATATATTGGTAGTGCTCATAAACTGGCCATAGCTAGAATGATATATTGGTAGTGCTCATAAACTGGCCATAGTTAGAATGATATATTGGTAGTGCTCATAAACTGGCCATAGTTAGAATGATATATTGGTAGTGCTCATAAACTGGCCATTTTTAGAATGATATATTGGTAGTACCCATGACTGACCATAGCTAGAATGGTATGTTGGTAGTGCTTGTAACTGGCCATAGTTAGAATGATATATTGGTAGTGCTTGTAACTGGCCATAGTTAGAATGATATGTTGGTAGTGCCCATGGCTGGCCATAGCTAGAATGATATGTTGGTAGTGTCCATGGCTGGCCATAGCTAAAATAGTATGTTCGTAGTGCCCATGACTGACCATAGCTAAAATGATATATTGGTAGTGCCCATGACTGGCCATAGTTAGAATGATATATTGGTAGTTCTCGTGACTGACCAGTTAATGTCTTCACACTGCATAGTAACTTTTCTTGTATGTTTGCTTTATGTTGGGATGTCCTTAATTATACCTGCTGCGATCAGAGGGAACTATTTGGATCTCACGGGATGTCCTTAATTTTACCTGCTGCGATCAGAGGGAACTATTTTGATCTCCCTGGATGTCCTTAGTTTTACCTGCTGCGATCAGAGGGAACTATTTTGATCTCCCGGGATGTCCTAAAGCTTACCTGCTGCGATCAGAGTTAACTATTTTGATCTCCTGGGATGTCCTTAATTTTACCTGCTGTGATCAGAGAGAACTATTTTGATCTCCTGGGATGTCCTTAATTTTACCTGCTGCGATCAGAGGGAACTATTTAGATCTCCTGGGATGTGCTAAAGCTTACCTGATGCGATCAGATGGAACTATTTAGATCTCCTGGGATGTGCTTAAGCTTACCTGCTGCGATCAGAGGGAACTATTTTGATCTCCTGGGATGTCCTTAATTTTACCTGCTGCGATCAGAGGGAACTATTTTGATCTCCAGGGATGTCCTTAATTTTACCTGCTGTGATCAGAGGGACCTATTTTGATCTTCTGGGGTGTCCTAAAGCTTACCTGCAGCGATCAGAGAGAACTATTTAGATCTCCTGGGATGTCCTAAAGCTTTCTTGCTGTGATCAGAGGGGACTATTTTGATCTTCTGGGATGTCCTAAAGCTTACTTGCTGTGATCAGAGGGAACTATTTAGATCTCCTGGGATGTCCTAAAGCTTACCTGCTGCGATCAGAGAGAACTATTTTGATCTCCCGGGATGTCCTTAATTTTACCTGCTGCGATCAGAGGGGACTTTTTTGATCTTCTGGGATGTCCTAAAGCTTACCTGCTGCGATCAGAGGGGACTATTTTGATCTCCTGGGATGTCCTAAAGCTTACCTGCTGTGATCAGAGAGAACTATTTAGATCTCCTGGGGTGTCCTAAAGCTTACCTGCTGTGATCACAGGGAACTATTTTGATCTCCCGGGATGTCCTTAATTTTACCTGCTGCGATCAGAGGGGACTTTTTTGATCTTCTGGGATGTCCTAAAGCTTACCTGCTGTGATCAGAGGGGACTATTTTGATCTCCTGGGATGTCCTAAAGCTTACTTGCTGTGATCAGAGGGGACTATTTTGATCTTCTGGGATGTCCTAAAGCTTACTTGCTGTGATCAGAGGGGACTTTTTTGATCTCCTGGGATGTCCTAAAGCTTACTTGCTGTGATCAGAGGGGACTATTTTGATCTTCTGGGATGTCCTAAAGCTTACCTGCTGTGATCAGAGGGGACTATTTTGATCTTCTGGGATGTCCTAAAGCTTACTTGCTGTGATCAGAGGGGACTATTTTGATCTCCTGGGATGTCCTAAAGCTTACCTGCTGTGATCAGAGGGGACTATTTTGATCTTCTGGGATGTCCTAAAGCTTACCTGCTGTGATCAGAGGGTACTATTTAGATCTCCTGGGATGTCCTAAAGCTTACTTGCTGTGATCAGAGGGGACTATTTTGATCTCCCGGGATGTCCTTAATTTTACCTGCCGCGATCAGAGGGGACTATTTTGATCTTCTGGGGTGTCCTAAAGCTTACCTGCTGTAATAAGTGAGGACTATTTTGGTCTCCTAACTCACTTATAGCTAAACATTAAAATTAGGTTCTATAAGAAGGAAGAATAAATGATATACTGTAAATGTGTTTATGTATCTGCTTGTAGATATGAGACAATTCAACACTTTAAAAAACAACAACTTTTCATTAAATATGAAGATAAATGAATAGAAAGCTTAAGTTTTGATCACAATTGCCTGAATTCCAGGTTGAACTGTACTGTTATTCAAGGTCAAGACCAGGTTAAAACACATGTTTGATTGTTTTAGTATTTCTGATAATTTACGTGCGATCTTATTTTCTTAGTCAGGCACCTTTTTCACTAATTGATTTTTATTGATGAATTTTATTGTTCTGATTGAGTTGCCTCATATTGTGATGAACAGGTAGTGCGTTCATGTTTCACCTTTGAACGTTTCGCTTGCAGGTGCTTGTTACAGATCAAGCTTGCCCTGCCAGCCTAGTAAATCAAGCTAACAATGATAAAATGCAACAACAGATAATGGAGACATACAAGGTATAGACCCTATATTATATTTTTTCAGCTTGTAAGCATTAATTTAAAACTGTTTTTGTCCCAATTACTTTAGTTTCATGCTACCTTTTTGTCTTTCTGCAACAACAGTAATTTCAATACGGGATAGAACAATTGCTTTGGAACCTTTTGGACAATGTAACACTTGTCACATCTGCCCTTGAATGAAATCATAAAGAACATAGTGATAAATTTCTGCTTATAATGGGTTTAAGCCTAGTTACAGTACTTTTCATATTCACTTTAAACACAGTAAACATTTTAACAGTTCAACATTGGTTGAAATGGTATATCTGCTATAATGTATGTAGTTTATATATATTTATGTTTCCATTCTTCTATCAAAACAAGGATATCTACAGCAATGTGTCCAGCCATTCTGGTATAGCTAACTCCTTTGATGCAGTAGGACCGGTCTTGGATTCACTCTATTGTCAGGTAACTTTCACTGCTTAGCTTACATGTGTATAAACAAACTGGTCCTTTTATGAGAATATTTAGGCATATTTGATTAAATAATTAATCAGCTTGTAGAAGAATTGCACAACATATGCTACTGATGCCAAATTCAAATATCCTTTTAAAATTCTGATTTTACAGAATTATATTTGTTTGACATAAGTCTGGTATGTAGATATATGCAGCGTGGTACTTTTTGTTCTGTCCCATCAACAAAAGAGGTTAATGTGCTGTAAGTTCTTTGCACAGGTCTCTGCCTACTCTCATTACAAAGTACCACTGCTCATGTTCAGTAGTGTGGTTAGCATACAACAATCAAGTCTTACTGTACATGTTCAATAGTAAGGTTAGCATACAACAATCAAGTACCACTGCTCATGTTCAGTACTGTGGTTAGCATACAACAATCAAGTCTTACTGTACATGTTCAATAGTAAGGTTAGCATACAACAATCAAGTACCACTGCTCATGTTCAGTAGTGTGGTTAGCATACAACAATCAAGTACCACTGCTCATGTTCAGTACTGTGGTTAGCATACAACAATCAAGTACCACTGCTCATGTTCAGTAGTGTGGTTAGCATACAACAATCAAGTACCACTGCTCATGTTCAATAGTAAGGTTAGCATACAACAATCAAGTACCACTGCTCATGTTCAGTAGTGTGGTTAGCATACAACAATCAAGCACTACTGTACATGTTCAATAGTAAGGTTAGCATACAACAATCAAGCACTAGAGTACATGTTCAATAGTAAGGTTAGCATACAACAATCAAGTACCACTGCTCATGTTCAGTACTGTGGTTAGCATACAACAATCAAGTACCACTGCTCATGTTCAGTACTGTGGTTAGCATACAACAATCAAGTCTTACAGTACATGTTCAATAGTAAGGTTAGCATACAACAATCAAGTACCACTGCTCATGTTCAGTACTGCGTTTAGCATACAACAATCAAGTACCACTGCTCATGTTCAGTACTGTGGTTAGCATACAACAATCAAGTCTTACTGTACATGTTCAATAGTAAGGTTAGCATACAACAATCAAGTACCACTGCTCATGTTCAGTAGTGTGGTTAGCATACAACAATCAAGTACCACTGCTCATGTTCAGTACTGTGGTTAGCATACAACAATCAAGTACCACTGCTCATGTTCAGTAGTGTGGTTAGCATACAACAATCAAGTACCACTGCTCATGTTCAATAGTAAGGTTAGCATACAACAATCAAGTACCACTGCTCATGTTCAGTACTGTGGTTAGCATACAACAATCAAGTACCACTGCTCATGTTCAATAGTAAGGTTAGCATACAACAATCAAGTACCACTGCTCATGTTCAGTAGTGTGGTTAGCATACAACAATCAAGCACTACTGTACATGTTCAATAGTAAGGTTAGCATACAACAATCAAGCACTAGAGTACATGTTCAATAGTAAGGTTAGCATACAACAATCAAGTACCACTGCTCATGTTCATTACTGTGGTTAGCATACAACAATCAAGCACTACTGTACATGTTCAGTAGTGTGTTTAGCATACAACAATCAAGTACCACTGCTCATGTTCAGTAGTGTGGTTAGCATACAACAATCAAGTACCACTGTTCATGATAAATAGTAAGGTTATCATAAAACAATCAAGTACCACTGTTCATTATCAAGAGTAAGGTTAGCATAAAACAATCAAGTACCACTGCTCATGTTCAGTAGTGTGGTTAGCATACAATAATCAAGTACCACTGTTCATGATAAATAGTAAGGTTAGCATAAAACAATCAAGTACCACTGTTCATGATCAAGAGTAAGTAAGGTTAGCATACAACAATCAAGTACTACTGTACATGTTCAATAGTAAGGTTAGCATAAAACAATCAGTACCACTGTTCATGATCAGTAGTGTGGTTAGCATAAAACAATCAAGCACTGGAGTACATGTTCAATAGTAAGGTTAGCATAAAACAATCAAGTACCACTGTTCATGATCAAGAGTTAGGTTAGCATACAACAATCAAGTACCACTGCTCATGTTCAGTAGTGTGGTTAGCATACAACAATCAAGCACTACTGTACATGTTCAATGGTAAGGTTAGCATACAACAATCAAGCACTACTGTACATGTTCAGTAGTGTGGTTAGCATACAGCAATCAAGCACTAGAGTACATGTTCAGTAGTGTGGTTAGCATAAAACAATCAAGTACCACTGCTCATGTTCAGAAGTGTGGTTAGCATACAACAATCAAGTATTACTGTACATGTTCAGTAGTGTGGTTAGCATACAACAATCAAGCACTAGAGTACATGTTCAGTAGTGTGGTTAGCATAAAACAATCAAGTACCACTGCTCATGTTCAGTAGTGTGGTTAGCATACAACAATCAAGCACTAGAGTACATGTTCAGTAGTGTGGTTAGCATAAAACAATCAAGTACCACTGCTCATGTTCAGTAGTGTGGTTAGCATACAACAATCAAGCACTAGAGTACATGTTCAGTAGTGTGGTTAGCATAAAACAATCAAGTACCACTATTCATGTTCAGTAGTGTGGTTAGCATACAACAATCAAGTACTACTGTACATGTTCAATAGTAAGGTTAGCATAAAACAATCAAGTACCACTGCTCATGTTCAGTAGTGTGGTTAGCATACAACTATCAAGTACCACTGCTCATGTTCAGTAGATAGGTTGGCATAAAACAATCAAGTACCACTGTTCATATTTAATAGTAAGGTTATCATAAAACAATCAAGTACCACTGTTTATATTTAATAGTAAGGTTATCATAAAACAATCAAGTATTACTGTTTATGATCAAGAGTAAGGTTAGCATAAAGCAATCAAGTTCCACTGTATAAAATCATTAGTAAGGTTAGTATAAAGCAATCAAGTACCACTGTATATGTTCAATATTGGGGTAAGCATGAAACAAGTACTTCTGGACTTGTTCAATAGTGAGATTGGAATAAAATAATTAAGTGCTATCCATGCTCAATTTTAGGTTAGCATTAAACAGTTAAGTACCACTGTATATGTTCAATATTGTGGTTAGCCTAAAGCAATAAAGTACCACTGTATATGTTCAATATTGTGGTTAGCATAAAGCAATCAAGCACCACTGTACATGTTCAATATTGTGGTTAGCATAAAGCAATCAAGCACCACTGTACATGTTCAATAGAAAGGTTAGCATAAAGCAGTCAAGTACTGCTGTACATGTTCAATAGTAAGGTTAGCATGAAAAATTCAAGTACCACTGCACAAGTTCAATATTGAGTGCCATGTCAGAACCTGTTTTACTGTGTGCCATTGTTAAGCCCGTTTTAGAGAGCATGAGTGCCATGTAAAAACATATATTATTGTGTGTCATTGTTAAGACCATGTTGATAATGATTATAAAAGACCCATATATTTATACAATGATGTAATATTAATGGTTTGATTGCGGAAAGTCCAGCGTTCATACCTACGTAATGGACCACCATTACGAAATACAATTAGTTCAGTTTTATCCAAGTTGATTTCCATGCCAGTACTTATACTAAATGTGTCAATAACATTAATTTGTTGCTGAAGTTTGACAACAGTCTCGGCACAATTTGCAACATCATCTGCGAACATCAGACATATTATATCGGGAATATCTTTGGTAATTAATATACCAGCACCACAATTTACCCTTAGAAGAGAAGATAACTCGTCTATAAACAGATCAAAGATTGTCGAACTTGATTTGTCCCCTTGCCATGTACCAATATTACAAGGAAGAAATTAGTTAAACCTGCTGTTGTTTTGGCACAAGAGTAGAGATTATGGTACATAGATTTAAGAACTTGTAAGAAATTTCCATGGATACCTTTACGCTCTAAAGCTTGGAAAAGTTTTATATGGTTTATTTTATCAAATGCCTTACGAAAATCGACATACAAGCAATATAAATGGCCTCCTTGCTTTGAAACATATTTTTGCACCATTGCCTGAAGACAAAACAAAAAATATTATCCACAGCAGAGTATCTTCTCCGAAATCCAGATTGACATTCATCAATTGTATGGTTATCTTCAGCCCAATCATACAGGCATTTAGTTATTATACTAGAAAATATTTTATACATTGTATTGGTAATGGATATGCCTCTGTAGTTGTTAGGATCACTTGTAGATCTAGATTTATGAACAGGAGTTATAACACTAGCTCCCCACGATGTAGGAATAAAACCAGTGTGAAGGATTTGGTTAAACAAAAGTATCAAAATCGGAGCCATGTCGTCTAATGTTGCCTTAAAAAATTCTGCAGGAATCCCATCAATGCCCGTACTTTTACCTACTGGAGGCTGAGAGATTGATTGAATAATCTCATTAAGAGTAAATGGTTCATTAAGTAAATCAGCAGATTCTTCTGCATGTTCATGGTTTTTACCAGAGGTTGGATTTAAGAACATTGCATTATTATCAAACAATAGATTTGCAAAATACTGGTACCACTCAGATGGTGATATAGTGGTATCAAGTGTTGTACGTGGTTGACTTTGTTTTAGAATTTTCCAAAAACAAGTCAGATCGTTACGACTCTAAAGCAGGCGAATTCTGTTCTCATTTTGATAATGTATTACTTTGTGCTTGCAATAATTTTTAAATTCATTGCGCTTGTCTAGTGTTGTTTTAGTTGCCGGAAATAGCCTTAATGCTTGATACTTTTGACGTTTAAGAACATCACAATGTGAATTCCACCAAAGATGTTGCAATGGGAAAGAACCAACTAATGCACGAACCAACATAGTCTTTCCACCTTGTTGATAGGACTTAGTAATCATATCAGAAGCGTTGTTTACATCAGAGATAATCCTGCCTAAAATGGCATTGTAAATCTCACTCATTAAGCTATGAAAATTGTCAACAAAAGCAGATTGACTGGAAGATGTCCATTTAAATTTTGTTAAAGGGGTTGTCTTAACATGTGCATGTATATCAGAATTATTATTTGCCTTAAATTCTAACCGTTAGCTACAAGAAATAGGAAAGTGGTCGAAATCATCCCTATCCAACACCTTAAATGCATCCATAAACGAAAACAATTTAGAAGACGTTATCATATAATCTACCAAACTCACACCATCATTAGCAAAGCAAGTGAAATTTCCATTATAGTCATCGACAAACCTGCCATTCAGAAAATGCACATCAAAAACACAGCATAAGTTAACCAATGATCAACCAAAATTATTCCCACGATAGTCTGAACTACATCGCGGAATATCAAGTGCCATTGTTAATCTGATGTTAAAGAGAACAATGCCATGACAGAACCTATTTTAATGTGTGCCATTGTTAATTTGATGTTAAAGAGCATAGGTGCCATGTCAGAACCTGTTTTTTGTGTGCTATTGTTAAACCCTTGTTACAGAGCATGAGTGCCATGTCAGAACCTGTTTTTTGTGTGCTATTGTTAAACCCATGTTACAGAGCATGAGTGCCATGTCAGAACCTGTTTTTTGTGTGCTATTGTTAAACCCATGTTACAGAGCATAGGTGCCATGTCAGAACCTGTTTTTTGTGTGCTATTGTTAAACCCTTGTTACAGAGCATGAGTGCCATGTCAGAACCTATTTTAATGTGTGCTATTGTTAAACCCATGTTACAGAGCATGGGTGCCTTGTCAGAACCTATTTTAATGTGTGCTATTGTTAAACCCATGTTACAGAGCATGGGTGCCATGTCAGAACCTGTTTTTTGTGTGCTATTGTTAAACCCTTGTTACAGAGCATGAGTGCCATGTCAGAACCTATTTTAATGTGTGCTATTGTTAAACCCATGTTACAGAGCATGGGTGCCATGTCAGAACCTATTTTAATGTGTGCTATTGTTAAACCCATGTTACAGAGCTTGGGTGCCATGTCAGAACCTATTTTAATGTGTGCTATTGTTAAACCCATGTTACAGAGCATGGGTGCCTTGTCAGAACCTATTTTAATGTGTGCTATTGTTAAACCCATGTTACAGAGCATGGGTGCCATGTCAGAACCTATTTTAATGTGTGCTATTGTTAAACCCATGTTACAGAGCATGGGTGCCATGTCAGAACCTATTTTAATGTGTGCTATTGTTAAGCCCATGTTACAGAGCATGGGTGCCATGTCAGAACCTATTTTAATGTGTGCTATTGTTAAGCCCATGTTACAGAGCATGGGTGCCATGTCAGAACCTATTTTAATGTGTGCTGTTGTTAAACCCATGTTACAGAGCTTGGGTGCCTTGTCAGAACCTATTTTAATGTGTGCTATTGTTAAACCCATGTTACAGAGCATGGGTGCCATGTCAGAACCTATTTTAATGTGTGCTATTGTTAAGCCCATGTTACAGAGCATGGGTGCCATGTCAGAACCTATTTTAATGTGTGCTGTTGTTAAACCCATGTTACAGAGCATGGGTGCCATGTCAAAACCTATTTTAATGTGTGCTATTGTTAAACCCATGTTACAGAGCATGGGTGCCATGTCAGAACCTATTTTAATGTGTGCTATTGTTAAGCCCATGTTACAGAGCATGGGTGCCATGTCAGAACCTATTTTAATGTGTGCTATTGTTAAACCCATGTTACAGAGCATGGGTGCCATGTCAGAACCTATTTTAATGTGTGCTGTTGTTAAACCCATGTTACTTCGAAAAAAAACTTCGAAACTTCTTTATTTAATTAAACGCCTATTTTTATGTACACATATTCAATGGCGTTGTACATAACATTAATATAAGAACATGAAAAAAATTGCACATTTAAATAAAAGCACACATAATCACTTAAGAATCATTAAAACTATTATAATAAAACAGTATTAGAATAAATGGAGATAAGAAAATATTAAGAATTACCATCACCGATCTAAAAAGAATGGGTAACAAAACTTAAAATATAGACCAGTTACACGACAATGGCGATTTTTCTCAGAATACTCATAGACAATGTCATTAGTAAATTTTAGTAAATTTTAAAATAACTTAAAGAAGTCTCTAAAATAATAGGTCTTCAACTTTTTCTTAAAAGTATCCAATGTCTCAGATTCCCTAATTGCAATTGGCAATGTGTTCCACAATTTCGGCCCCACAGTACGAAATCCCCTATCCCCGAAACTTCTGCGTTTATTAAAAGGAACAGAGTAGCTCAGCGAGGAGTGGTCAGATGATCTCAGATTTCGTGTCGGTATATGGTGTGACAGCAGCTCCATCAGGTAAACTGGTGCGTTGCCTCGAGAACAGTTGTACATGAATGTCATCATTTTAAATTCTATCCTCGCCTTTACGGGCAACCAATGAAGGTCTAAGAGCGCTTGTCTCGAACTGTCATACTTTTTACGCTTGAGAATCAGTTTTGCACACATGTTTTGAATCCGTTGCATTTTGTTGAGATCGTACTGAGACACACCATATAGCACAACATTACAGTAGTCCAAGTGGGAGATAACCAACGACAAACAGAGGATCTCAGTGGCTTCCCTTGTGAGGTATTTACGTATACTTTTTATTTTGAAGAAGTTCAACATAGAAGTTCTACATTTGCGTTTTATATGTTCTTTGAAGTTAAGTGACTCGTCAAGAAAAGCTCCAAGATAACGAATGCACTTTTGTTTTTCAATGTTGTCATTTGCAATGTTAATAGAAGTAGTAACGCATTTGTCAAGCTGTTGTCGACTACCGAACATAACGAATTCTGTTTTCGATGTGTTCATTTTCAGTTTATTTTCATTCATCCAATCGTTTATAATCAAAGCGCACTGTTCAAGCTCTTGCATAGCGTTCCTTTCCGCCACAGGATTTGGACGAAATCGCGTGTTTGCCGTATGGTCGTCAGCGAATCCATACACTGTTACTGATGGTGGAATGACGTCGAAAAGGGTCCCAGCGTACGTCAGATACAACCACGGCCCTAGACAACTTCCTTGAGGCACAGAACATTGTAGCTGGCGAAGCGTTGACGTCGATGAGCCTATCTTGACATAGCAGCTGCGTGGACGTAAGTACGAGTCGAGCCAATCCAACGCCGTACCGCAGACGCCGTACTGCTTCTCAAGGACGTCAAGCAAGATACTGTGATCCACTGTATCAAATGCAGCAGATAGATCAATGGCAATGAGCGCTGTCACTTCCTGCTTTTCCATGCCGTCAAGGAGATCATTCACAAGACGTAACAACGCTGATTCACATGAGTGATGCCGTCTATAAGCCGACTGGTTCTTTGGCATAAGATTACTCTCCTCAACGTGTATATTGAGTCTATAAAGTGCGGCTTTCTCAATCAATTTAGACAAGAAGGACAAATTGCTCACTGGTCTATAGTTTGAGAACTCGAGTTCAAGGCCAATTTTCTTGATTAAAGGTCTGACAATCGCTTTTTTCCATTTATACGGGAATACGCCCTGTTTCAACGAAAGATTCACCAATTTAGTAATAATAGATAATAGTTCATTCAAATATAATTTCAAAATATTTGTTGGTAACACATCTAATTCGCATGATTTTGTCTGTAACTGGGTTATTAGCTTTCTAATGTCTTCACTCGTCAGCTCTTGAAATTTGTCAAAGATAGGTGTGTCTTTATAACATGGCTTGTGATTGTCGAAATCGTTCAAGGAGTCACGGATTTTCTGAATTTTATTCATAAAATGATCTGCAAAATTTTCAGCAAGAGTAGTCTCATCTTGTTCAATTGGCATTGGATTTTCGGAATGCTTTCCAGTCAATTCTGATACAAACTTGTACAATTTTTTAGGATCACCTTTAGAGTCAAGAACTTTCTGGCTTAAGGCCGCACACTTTTCTTTATTCATTTCATTTGTGTATTTATTACGAGCTTCTTTGAATTGTTCATGTAGATGCGGATGTTTATGCTCTTTCCAAAGGCTCTCTGATCTGCGAAGTTTCCGCTTCAGAATTAAAATGTTTTCTGTAAACCAAGGTTTAGGAGCTCGGCTAATGATTCGTTTTTCTTGTAATGGGGCATGAATGTCAAGGACTCTTTTAACTTCGTCTTCGAATTGTTCCACAAAACTATCAACATTGTCCGTTTCAATTGATATTTCCCGAAGATCTGCCGCAAAAACTTCTTTTTCTACATCCTTAAAGTTTCTAAAAGATATCGTTTTGCTACTAACTGATTCTTTTTCAACTTTTGTCACAATTTTTACTGAACAATGATCGGAAACAAAATTTCCAGGTTCGCATGATAAAACATCTACTCCATTCTCGGCTTCTGTCAGAACAAGGTCAAGGCTGTTGCCCGCAACATGAGTACTGAAATTCACATGCTGAACTAAACCCATGGCCGTCAAGGCATTATTGAATTCATTAATTGTACTGCTGTTTTCATGAATATGCAAGTTAAAATCGCCCATGATGATTAGATTTGAATATACTGGAATAAGCTGTTCAATTTTGTTGAAAAAGTCAGATACGAATTGCGTACATGAGGCTAACGAAGGAGGTCTATAAATTCCTATTACGTGCATAGTAATACTCTTAAAAATTAGCTGCCAAATGCCAAACTCAAAACTACTAGTTGATCCACATGAAATATTGCGCATGGTGATTCCGTTTCGGTAAGTCAAAGCAATGCCGCCACCTATTCTATTTTTCCGATTTGCTACACTGATTTTATATCCGTTCTGGTTTAGATCCGAAGATTCGTATTGATGCGGCTTCTCATCAGAATACCAAGTCTCAGTAAGAAGGGCAAAATCAATCTTTTCATCACGTAAAATTTGTCCTATAAAAGTATCCTTATTGACCGCCGAACGACAATTTATTGTCATGCATACTACCTTCTCATTAAGTCGATTAAAAACCTTCGTAGTGTGTACTTTTGGATAGATGAGATTCCTGGTATTTACTCCGTTTGGATGCCAGAGGGGTTTTCGTTTGCCACCCCTTTTCCCCCTCTGCCTTCTACGCACGATGTTTAGTTTGTTTATTGTAGAATATAGTGAAGGATCGAGTCTTTGTAAACCGCTCCTATTGTTCACAGAGCATGGGTGCCATGTCAGAACCTATTTTAATGTGTGCTGTTGTTAAGCCCATGTTACAGAGCATGGGTGCCATGTCAGAACCTATTTTAATGTGTGCTATTGTTAAACCCATGTTACAGAGCATGGGTGCCATGTCAGAACCTATTTTAATGTGTGCTGTTGTTAAACCCATGTTACAGAGCATGGGTGCCATGTCAAAACCTATTTTAATGTGTGCTATTGTTAAACCCATGTTACAGAGCATGGGTGCCATGTCAAAACCTATTTTAATGTGTGCTATTGTTAAACCCATGTTACAGAGCATGGGTGCCATGTCAGAACCTATTTTAATGTGTGCTATTGTTAAGCCCATGTTACAGAGCATGGGTGCCATGTCAGAACCTATTTTAATGTGTGCTATTGTTAAACCCATGTTACAGAGCTTGGGTGCCTTGTCAGAACCTATTTTAATGTGTGCTATTGTTAAACCCATGTTACAGAGCATGGGTGCCATGTCAGAACCTATTTTAATGTGTGCTATTGTTAAGCCCATGTTACAGAGCATGGGTGCCATGTCAGAACCTATTTTAATGTGTGCTATTGTTAAACCCATGTTACAGAGCATGGGTGCCATGTCAGAACCTATTTTAATGTGTGCTATTGTTAAACCCATGTTACAGAGCATGGGTGCCATGTCAGAACCTATTTTAATGTGTGCTATTGTTAAGCCCATGTTACAGAGCATGGGTGCCAGGTCAGAACCTATTTTAATGTGTGCCATTGTTAAACCCATTTTAGAGAGCATGGGTGCCATGTCAGAACCTATTTTAATGTGTGCTATTGTTAAGCCCATGTTACAGAGCATGGGTGCCATGTCAGAACCTATTTTAATGTGTGCTATTGTTAAACCCATGTTACAGAGCATGGGTGCCATGTCAGAACCTATTTTAATGTGTGCTATTGTTAAGCCCATGTTACAGAGCATGGGTGCCATGTCAGAACCTATTTTAATGTGTGCTATTGTTAAGCCCATGTTACAGAGCATGGGTGCCATGTCAGAACCTATTTTAATGTGTGCTATTGTTAAGCCCATGTTACAGAGCATGGGTGCCATGTCAGAACCTATTTTAATGTGTGCTATTGTTAAACCCATGTTACAGAGCATGGGTGCCATGTCAGAACCTATTTTAATGTGTGCTATTGTTAAACCCATGTTACAGAGCATGGGTGCCATGTCAGAACCTATTTTAATGTGTGCTGTTGTTAAGCCCATGTTACAGAGCATGGGTGCCATGTCAGAACCTATTTTATTGTGTGCTTTTGTTAAACCCGTTTTATGCCATTGTTAAGCCCATGTTACAGAGCATGGGTGCCATGTCAGAACATATTTCTTTTGCGTGTCATTTTAAATCTGATGTTAAAGAACATGGGTGCCATGTCAAAACCTATTATATTGAGTGCCATTGTTAATCTGATGTTACAGAGCATGGGTGCCATGTTTGAACCTTTCTTATTGAGTGTCATTGTTAAATCAATGTTACAGAGCTTGAGTGCCATGTCAAGGCCTTGTATTTTGTGCCATTGTTATATCTTACAGAAAATGAGTGACTACCTGCTGCCTGACTGGATGACTGATGAACTCTTCCAGGTAGTTCTGGAGTTGAAGGACCTCTACTATACAGTCAGACCTACTTGTAGACGTAAGCTTCGATGTGTCTGAATCTCCTTATGTTTGATGGTATCTAAATTGTTTGACATTGGAAACAAAATTATTTTGTTTTGTAAATATTCTAAATGAATTTTTTGCTTTTGCTTATGTTTTGTGTTTAATTTGTTTAAGTTTATATATTGCTGATTTCTTTTCTTCTTTTCCATTTAATTTCTGTAAATTTCTTCATCATGTTCCTATTCTTCTTGTTTGTATACGATGGACTGTTTTTAAGTTGAAGAGTGCCATAGTTGTGATTTAAAATAGAAAATTACTACTAGACAAGAAAACTGAAGATAACTTGTATGACATTTATTTTTCTTACAGCCAGTCTAGTGTCAGACATTGTAAATCACATGATCAACAAGACGAGTCCAGCAGACAGCATGACACAGAAAATGTTTGTGTACTCTGCAGTAAGTCAGTTTTTAAAAACTTTAGTTTAAAGTAATTGTGCAAAATTTCATCAGTTTGATTCTTTTTAAGATTGTAAGTTACCATTGGTGATACCCAGCCATTGGTCAAGGGTTTCCTACAACCACTTCTAGGCTGAATCTGTCACCTATTGTCGTTCTGAGTCTTGTTTCATTAAGCTTAAATTGAATCCTTTTCTTAATTTTTACATGCTATATTTTTTATAAAATCGATGTACTTTTTATGTTTGTGTGTATGTGTTTTTAAAATCATTGCACCAACACAGTTATGTTTTTTTCCGCAACATTGCACTTTCAATGGTGGAGAAATAGTGTACCTATCTGGGCAGATTTACTGGTACACCCCAGGTCAGCTAGAAAACCTCCCACAACTTCTTGCATAATAAGGGTTCAAACCCATGTAAAAGGGACTAAGTAACTGGCTACGGCTTGGCCACATGTGTTCCACTCATATATGTGGGAGAAATAAAATATTTTATAAGCATCCTGGACTAGCAAACAATTCATAGTAGACCATCTGTGGCAGCATTAAACTACATGAAGTAAGAAACATAACATATACACACCCAGTCATATGGCAGTACCTGTAGCTATGGGAGGAAGAGATAGAACATATACACACCCAGTCATATGGCTGCACCTGTAGCTATGGAAGGAAGAGATAGAACATATACACATCCAGTCATATGGCAGTACCTGTAGCTATGGAAGGAAGAGATAGAACATATACATATCCAGTCATATGGCAGCACCTGTAGCTATGGGAGGAAGAGATAGAACATATACACATCCAGTCATATGGCAGCACCTGTAGCTATGGGAGGAAGAGAAAGAACATATACATATCCAGTCATATGGCAGCACCTGTAGCTATGGGAGGAAGAGATAGAACATATACACACCCAGTCATATTGCAGCACCTGTAGCTACATGAGGAAGAGATAGAACATATACACACCCAGTCATATGGCAGTACCTGTAGCTATGGGAGGAAGAGATAGAACATATACACATCCAGTCATATGGCAGCAGCTGTAGCTATGGGAGGAAGAGAAAGAACATATACACATCCAGCCATATGGCAGCAGCTGTAGCTATGGGAGGAAGAGATATAACATATACACATCCAGTCATATGGCAGCACCTGTAGCTATGGGAGGAAGAGAAAGAACATATACATATCCAGTCATATGGCAGTACCTGTAGCTATGGGAGGAAGAGATAGAACATATACACACCCAGTCATATGGCAGTACCTGTAGCTATGGGAGGAATAGAAAGAACATATACACATCCAGTCATATGGCAGCAGCTGTAGCTATGGGAGGAAGAGAAAGAACATATACACATCCAGCCATATGGCAGCAGCTGTAGCTACAGGACTAAGAGTTAGAACATATACACATCCATCCATATGTTTAGATTGTTATATTTCAATGTTTGTTTTTTAAATTGAAATATTGTCCATTTATAATTGATATTTTTCTAATGATGGAGTATCTATTCAGTGTTTTACTATACATATTTCATGACATAGATAAGTACATAATAAATATAATATTTTTTCTATATTTTACAAAAGTAAATCCAAAGTACAAGACAAAGAATGGTCGTACATCATCTCTTCCATCAATATCAATATTCTTTATGTGAAAAACAGAGAACCAATGACGTGCCTTGACATACATGCAAATACATATAACAACTAATTACTTTGTCTCTTTGTTTGCAGCATGACTCAACAGTGGCTGGACTGCTATACAGTCTTCAGGTGTTCAATAACAAACAGCCCAGCTACACTGCCTGTGTGATTGTGGAACTGTTTGAACATCCAGCAGGACAGTTCTCTGTTCAAATCTCCTACAGAAATGATTCTGACACACAACCATACATATTGGCCATTCCAGGTTTGTGACACTTTACTTCTTTTCTTTAATTCTTAGTGGGGTGAGCACAAACTGATCAGCTTCTGCAAATAGTGTAGTTTCTATATGCTGCAATGTCATTACCATAATATCTGGCTAAAGGTCTATGTATACGATTGTAAGTAGGGTAAGGTAGGTGGATACTACATTTTAAACACTGGGTAGGTGGCTAATGCATTCAAACATTTGATAGGAGGGTACTGGGTTTTAAATATAAATAGAATGGTTTTGATTTCAAATATTAGATAGAAAGGTTCTGAGCTCAAACATTGGAAAGGAGGGTTGGGCTCAAAGATTAGAATATGAGAGTACTGGGCTCTAACATTGGATAAGAGGGTACTGGGCTCCAACATTGGAAAAGAGGGTACTGGGCTCTAACATTGGATAAGAGGGTACTGGGCTCCAACACTAGATATGAGGGTACTGGGCTCTAACATTGGATTTGAGGGTACTGGGCTCCAACATGGGAAAAGAGGGTACTGGACTCCAACATTGGATAAGAGGGTACTGGGCTCAAACATTGGATAAGAGGGTACTGGGCTCCAACATTGGATAAGAGGGTGCTGGGCTCCAACATTGGATATGAGGGTACTGGACTCTAACATTGGATAAGAGGGTACTGGGCTCCAACATTGGATAAGAGGGTACTGGGCTCCAACATTGGAAAAGAGGGTACTGGACCCCAACATAGGATAAGAGGGTACTGGGCTCCAACATTGAATATGAGGGTACTGGGCTCCATTATTGGATAAGAGGGTACTTGGCTCCAACATTGGATAAGATGGTCTGGGCTCAAACATTGAAAAAGATGGTACTGGCCTTCAGCATTGGATAAGAGGGTACTGGGCTCCAACATTGGATAAGAGGGTACTGGGCTCCAACATTGGACAAGAGGGTACTGGGCTCCAACATTGGATAAGATGGTACTGGGCTCTTACATTGGATAAGAGGGTACTGGCCTCCATTATTGGATAAGAGGGTACTTGGCTCCAGCATTGGATAAGAGGGTACTGGGCTCCATTATTGGATAAGAGGGTACTTGGCTCCAACATTGGATAAGATGGTACTGGGCTCAAACACTGGATAAGAGGGTACTGGGCTCCATTATTGGATAAGCGGGTACTTGGCTCCAACATTGGAAGAGAGGGTACTGGGCTCCAACATTGGAAAAGAGGGTACTGGGCTCTAACATTGGAAAAGAGGGTACTGGGCTCCAACATTACAAAAGAGGGTACTGGGCTCTAACATTAAAAAAGAGGGTACTGGGCTCTAACATTGGATAAGAGGGTACTGGGCTCTAACATTGGAAAAGAGGGTACTGGGCTTCAACATTAAAAAAGAGGGTACTGGGCTCCAACATTGGATAAGAGGGTACTGGGCTCCAACATTAAATAAGAGAGTACTGGGCTCCAACATTGGATAAGAGGTTACTGGGCTCCAACATTGGATAAGAGGGTACTGGGCTCCAACATTGGAAAAGAGGGTACTGGGCTCCAACATTGGAAAAGAGGGTACTGGGCTTAAACATTAGAAAAGAGGGTACTGGGCTCCAACATTGGAAAAGAGGGTACTGGGCTTAAACATTGGAAAAGAGGGTACTGGGCTCCAACATTGGAAAAGAGGGTACTGGGCTCCAACATTGGATAAGAGAGTACTTGGCTCCAACATTGGATAAGAGGGTACTGGGCTCCAACATTGGATAAGAGGGTGCTGGGCCCCAACATTGGATAAGAGGGTACTGGGCTCCAACAATGGATAAGAGGGTACTGGGCTTAAACATTGGAAAAGAGGGTACAGGGCTCAAACATTGGAAAAGAGGGTACTGGGCTCCAACATTGGAAAAGAGGGTACTAGGCTCTAACATTGGAAAAGAGGGCACTGGCCTCCATTATTGGATAAGAGGGTACCTGGCTCCAACATTGGATAAGATGGTACTGGGCTCTAACATTGGATAAGAGGGTACTGGCCTCCATTATTGGATAAGAGGGTACTTTGCTCCAGCATTGGATAAGAGGGTACTGGGCTCCATTATTGGATAAGAGGGTACTTGGCTCCAACATTGGGTAAGATGGTACTGGACTCCAACATTGGTTAAGAGGGTACTGGGCTCCAACATTGGATAAAAGTGTACTGGGCTCTAACATTGGATAAGAGGGTACTGGGCTCCAACATTGGAAAAGAGGGTACTGGGCTCCAACATTGGATAAGCGGGTACTGGGCTCCAACATTGGAAAAGAGGGTACTTGGCTCCAACATTCGATAAGATGGTACTGGGCTCAAACATTGGATAAGAGGGTACTGGGCTCCAACATTGGATAAGAGGGTACTGGGCTCCAACATTGGACAAGAGGGTACTTGGCTCAAACATTGGATAAGAGGGTACTGGGCTCCAACATTGGATAAGAGGGTACTCGGCTCCAACATTGGATAAATGGGTACTTGGCTCAAACATTTGATAAGAGGGTACTGGGCTCCAACGTTGGAAAAGAGGGTACTGGGCTCCACCATTGGATAAGAGGGTACTGGACTCCAACATTGGATAAGAGGGTACTTGGCTCAAACATTGGATAACTGGGTACTGGGCTCCAACATTGGATAAGAGGGTACTGGGCTCCAACATTGGATAAGAGGGTACTGGGCTCCAACATTGATATGAGGGTACTGGGCTCTAACATTGGATAAGAGGGTACTTGGCTCACACATTGGATAAATGGGTACTGGGCTCCAACACTGGATAAATGGGTACTGGGCTCCAACATTGGATAAGAGGGTACTTGGCTTCAACATTGGATAAGAGGGTACTGGGCTTAAACATTGGATAAATGGGTACTGGGCTCCAACATTGGATAAGAGGGTACATTCAATAAACATTGGTTAGGATAGTGCTGGGATAAAATGTTGGATAGGAGAGTATTGGGATCATACATGGGTGAGGAGGGTACTTGGCCTAAACATTGAATAACATGATACTGGGATCAAATATTGCATAGGAAGGTTTTGGGCTCAATCATTGGCTAAGAGGATACTGGTACTGGGCTCCAACATTGGTTAGGAAGGTGCTGGGCCCGAACATTGGATAAGAGTGTACTGGGCACAAACATTGCATAAGAGTGTACTGGGCTCAAACATAAGATGAGAGGGTTCTGAGCTCAAACATTGGATAAAATGATTCTGACCTCAGATATTGGATAAGAGGGTTCTGGGCTCAACCATGGTTAGGAGGGTAGTTGGCTACAACAATGGATAGGAGGGTACTGGGTTCAAACATTGGATAAGAGTGTACTGGGCTCAAACATTAGATAAAAAGGTTCTGAGCTCAGTAATTGGTTAGGAGGAACTTGGCTCCAACATTGGTAAGAATGGTACTGGGCTCAAACATTCGTTTAGAAGGTATTAGGCTCAAACATTGTGAGGAAGGTACTGGGCTGAAACGTTGGTTAGGATGTGATTGGGCTCCAACATTGGTTAGGAAGGTACTGGACTCAAACAATGGTAAGGATGGTACAGGGCTCAAACATTTGTTAGGATTGTACTGGGCTTCAACATTGGTTAGGATGGTACTGGGCTCCAACATTGGTTAGGATGGTACTGGGCTCTGACATTGGTTAGGATGGTACTGGGCTTCAACATTGGTTAGGATGGTACTGGGCTCCGACATTGTTTAGGATTGTACTGGGCTCCGGCATTGGTTAGGATGGTACTGGGCTCCAACATTTGTTAGGATTGTACTGGGCTCCAAAATTCGTTAGGAGGGTACTGGGCTCCAACATTGGTTAGGATGGTACTGGGCTCCAACATTGGTTAGGATGGTACTGGGCTCTGACATTGGTTAGGATGGTACTGGGCTCCAACATTGGTTAGGATGGTACTGGGCTCCAACATTGGTTAGGATGGTACTGCGCTCAGACATTGGTTAGGATGGTACTGGGCTCCGACATTGGTTAGGATGGTACTGGGCTCCGACATTGGTTAGGATTGTACTGGGCTCCGACATTGGTTAGGATGGTACTGGGCTCCAACATTGGTTAGGATGGTACTGGGCCCCAACATTGGTTAGGATGGTACTGGGCTTTAACCTTGGTTAGGATGGTATTGGGCTCCGACATTGGTTAGGATGATACTGGGCCCCAACATTGGTTAGGATGGTACTGGGCTCCAACATTGGTTAGGATGGTACTGGGCTCTGACATTGGTTAGGATGGTACTGGGCTCCAACATTGGTTAGGATGGTACTGGGCTCCAACATTTGTTAGGATGGTACTGGGCTCCAACATTGGTTAGGATGGTACTGGGCTCCGACATTGGTTAGGATGGTACTGGGCTCCAACATTGGTTAGGATGGTACTGGGCTCCAACATTGGTTAGGATGGTACTGGGCTCCGACATTGGTTAGGATGGTACTGGGCTCCAACATTTGTTAGGATGGTACTGGGCTCTGACATTGGTTAGGATGGTACTGGGCTCCAACATTGGTTAGGATGGTACTGGGCTCCAACATTTGTTAGGATGGTACTGGGCTCCAACATTGGTTAGAATGGTACTGGGCTCCGACCTTGGTTAGGATGGTACTGGGCCCCAACATTGGTTAGGATGGTACTAGGCTCTGACATTGGTTAGGATGGTACTGGGCTCCAACATTGGTTAGAATGGTACTGGGCCCCAACATTGGTTAGGATGGTACTGGGCTCCGACATTGGTTAGGATGGTACTGGGCCCCAACATTGGTTAGGATGGTACTGGGCTCTGACATTGGTTAGGATGGTACTGGGCTCCAACATTGGTTAGAATGGTACTGGGCTCTGACATTGGTAAGGATGGTACTGGGCTCCAACATTGGTTAGGATGGTAATGGGCTCCGACATTGGTTAGGATGGTACTGGGCTCCAACATTGGTTAGGATGGCACTGGGCTCCAACATTGGTTAGGATGATACTGGGCTCCAACATTTGTTAGGATGGTACTGGGCTCTGACATTGGTTAGGATGGTACTGGGCTCCAACATTGGTTAGGATGGTACTGGGCTCCAACATTGGTTAGGATGGTACTGGGCTCTGACATTGGTTAGGATAGTACTAGGCTCCAACATTGGTTAGGATGGTACTGGGCTCCAACATTGGTTAGGATGGTACTGGGCTCCAACATTGGTTAGGATGGTACTGCGCTCAGACATTGGTTAGGATGGTACTGGGCTCCGACATTGGTTAGGATGGTACTGGGCTCCGACATTGGTTAGGATTGTACTGGGCTCCGACATTGGTTAGGATGGTACTGGGCTCCAACATTGGTTAGGATGGTACTGGGCCCCAACATTGGTTAGGATGGTACTGGGCTTTAACCTTGGTTAGGATGGTACTGGGCTCCGACATTGGTTAGGATGATACTGGGCCCCAACATTGGTTAGGATGGTACTGGGCTCCAACATTGGTTAGGATGGTACTGGGCTCTGACATTGGTTAGGATGGTACTGGGCTCCAACATTGGTTAGGATGGTACTGGGCTCCAACATTTGTTAGGATGGTACTGGCTCCAACATTGGTTAGGATGGTACTGGGCTCCGACATTGGTTAGGATGGTACTGGGCTCCAACATTGGTTAGGATGGTAATGGGCTCCAACATTGGTTAGGATGGTACTGGGCTCCGACATTGGTTAGGATGGTACTGGGCTCCAACATTGGTTAGGATGGTACTGGGCTCTGACATTGGTTAGGATGGTACTGGGCTCCAACATTGGTTAGGATGGTACTGGGCTCCAACATTTGTTAGGATGGTACTGGGCTCCAACATTGGTTAGAATGGTACTGGGCTCCGACCTTGGTTAGGATGGTACAGGGCCCCAACATTGGTTAGGATGGTACTGGGCTCTGACATTGGTTAGGATGGTACTGGGCTCCAACATTGGTTAGAATGGTACTGGGCCCCAACATTGGTTAGGATGGTACTGGGCTCCGACATTGGTTAGGATGGTACTGGGCTCCAACATTGGTTAGGATGGTACTGGGCTCCAACATTGGTTAGGATAGTTCTGGGCTCCGACATTGGTTAGGATGGTACTGGGCTCCAACATTTGTTAGGATGGTACTGGGCTCTGACATTGGTTAGGATGGTACTGGGCTTCAACATTGATTAGGATGGTACTGGGCTTCAACATTGGTTAGGATGGTACTGGGCTCCAACATTGGTTAGGATGGTACTGGGCTCCGACATTGGTTAGGATGGTACTGGGCTCCAACATTGGTTAGGATGGTACTGGGCTTCAACATTGGTTAGGATGGTACTGGGCTCCAACATTTGTTAGGATGGTACTGGGCTCCAACATTGGTTAGAATGGTACTGGGCTCCGACATTGGTTAGGATGGTACTGGGCTCCAACATTGGTTAGGATGGTACTGGGCTCCGACATTGGTTAGGATGGTACTGGGCTCTGACATTGGTTAGGATGGTACTGGGCTCCGACATTGGTTAGGATGGTACTGGGCTCCAACATTGGTTAGGATGGTACTGGGCTCTGACATTGGTTAGGATGGTACTGGGCTCCAACATTGGTTAGGATGGTACTGCGCTCCAACATTGGTTAGGATGGTACTGGGCTCCAACATTTGTTAGGATGGTACTGGGCTCTGACATGGGTTAGGATGGTACTGGGCTCAAACATTTGTTAGGATGGTACTGGGCTCCGACATTGGTTAGGATGGTACTGGGCTCCAACATTTGTTAGGATGGTACTGGGCTCGAACATTGGTTAGGATGGTACTGGGCTCCAACATTGGTTAGGATGGTACTGGGCTCCAACATTGGTTAGGATGGTACTGGGCTCCAACATTGGTTAGGATGGTACTGGGCTCCAACATTTGTTAGGATGGTACTGGGCTCCAACATTGGTTAGGATGGTACTGGGCTCCAACATTGGTTAGGATGGTACTGGGCTCTGACATTGGTTAGGATGGTACTGGGCTCCAACATTGGTTAGGATGGTACTGGGCTCCAACATTGGTTAGGATGGTACTGGGCTCCAACATTTGTTAGGATGGTACTGGGCTCCAACATTTGTTAGGATGGTACTGGGCTCTGACATTGGTTAGGATGGTACTGGGCTCCAACATTGGTTAGGATGGTACTGGGCTCTGACATTGGTTAGGATGGTACTGGGCTCCAGCATTGGTTAGGATGGTACAGGGCTCCAACATTGGTTAGGATGGTACTGGGCTCTGACATTGGTTAGGATGGTACTGGGCTCCAACATTGGTTAGGATGGTACTGGGCTCCAACATTGGTTAGGATGGTACTGGGCTCCAACATTGGTTAGGATGGTACTGGGCTCCAACATTGGTTAGGATGGTACTGGGCTCCAACATTGGTTAGGATGGTACTGGGCTCTGACATTGGTTAGGATGGTACTGGGCTTCAACATTGATTAGGATGGTACTGGGCTTCAACATTGGTTAGGATGGTACTGGGCTCCAACATTGGTTAGGATGGTACTGGGCTCCGACATTGGTTAGGATGGTACTGGGCTCCAACATTGGTTAGGATGGTACTGGGCTTCAACATTGGTTAGGATGGTACTGGGCTCCAACATTTGTTAGGATGGTACTGGGCTCCAACATTGGTTAGAATGGTACTGGGCTCCGACATTGGTTAGGATGGTACTGGGCTCCAACACTGGTTAGGATGGTACTGGGCTCCGACATTGGTTAGGATGGTACTGGGCTCTGACATTGGTTAGGATGGTACTGGGCTCCGACATTGGTTAGGATGGTACTGGGCTCTGACATTGGTTAGGATGGTACTGGGCTCCAACATTGGTTAGGATGGTACTGGGCTCCAACATTGGTTAGGATGGTACTGGGCTCCAACATTTGTTAGGATGGTACTGGGCTCTGACATGGGTTAGGATGATACTGGGCTCAAACATTTGTTAGGATGGTACTGGGCTCCGACATTGGTTAGGATGGTACTGGGCTCCAACATTTGTTAGGATGGTACTGGGCTCGAACATTGGTTAGGATGGTACTGGGCTCCAACATTGGTTAGGATGGTACTGGGCTCCAACATTGGTTAGGATGGTACTGGGCTCCAACATTGGTTAGGATGGTACTGGGCTCCAACATTTGTTAGGATGGTACTGGGCTCCAACATTGGTTAGGATGGTACTGGGCTCCAACATTGGTTAGGATGGTACTGGGCTCTGACATTGGTTAGGATGGTACTGGGCTCCAACATTGGTTAGGATGGTACTGGGCTCCAACATTGGTTAGGATGGTACTGGGCTCCAACATTTGTTAGGATGGTACTGGGCTCCAACATTGGTTAGGATGGTACTGGGCTCTGACATTGGTTAGGATGGTACTGGGCTCCAACATTGGTTAGGATGGTACTGGGCTCTGACATTGGTTAGGATGGTACTGGGCTCCAGCATTGGTTAGGATGGTACAGGGCTCCAACATTGGTTAGGATGGTACTGGGCTTTGACATTGGTTAGGATGGTACTGGGCTCCAACATTGGTTAGGATGGTACTGGGCTCCAACATTGGTTAGGATGGTACTGGGCTCCAACATTGGTTAGGATGGTACTGGGCTCCAACATTGGTTAGGATGGTACTGGGCTCCAACATTGGTTAGGATGGTACTGGGCTCTGACATTGGTTAGGATGGTACTGGGCTTCAACATTGATTAGGATGGTACTGGGCTTCAACATTGGTTAGGATGGTACTGGGCTCCAACATTGGTTAGGATGGTACTGGGCTCCGACATTGGTTAGGATGGTACTGGGCTCCAACATTGGTTAGGATGGTACTGGGCTTCAACATTGGTTAGGATGGTACTGGGCTCCAACATTTGTTAGGATGGTACTGGGCTCCAACATTGGTTAGAATGGTACTGGGCTCCGACATTGGTTAGGATGGTACTGGGCTCCAACATTGGTTAGGATGGTACTGGGCTCCGACATTGGTTAGGATGGTACTGGGCTCTGACATTGGTTAGGATGGTACTGGGCTCCGACATTGGTTAGGATGGTACTGGGCTCCAACATTGGTTAGGATGGTACTGGGCTCTGACATTGGTTAGGATGGTACTGGGCTCCAACATTGGTTAGGATGGTACTGGCCTCCAACATTGGTTAGGATGGTACTGGGCTCCAACATTTGTTAGGATGGTACTGGGCTCTGACATGGGTTAGGATGGTACTGGGCTCAAACATTTGTTAGGATGGTACTGGGCTCCGACATTAGTTAGGATGGTAGTGGGCTCCAACATTTGTTAGGATGGTACTGGGCTCCAACATTGGTTAGGATGGTACTGGGCTCCAACATTGGTTAGGATGGTACTGGGCTCCAACATTGGTAAGGATGGTACTGGGCTCCAACATTTGTTAGGATGGTACTGGGCTCCAACATTGGTTAGGATGGTACTGGGCTCCAACATTTGTTAGGATGGTACTGGGCTCCAACATTGGTTAGGATGGTACTGGGCTCCAACATTGGTTAGGATGGTACTGGGCTCCAACATTGGTTAGGATGGTACTGGGCTCTGACATTGGTTAGGATGGTACTGGGCTCCAACATTGGTTAGGATGGTACTGGGCTCTGACATTGGTTAGGATGGTACTGGGCTCCAGCATTGGTTAGGATGGTACAGGGCTCCAACATTGGTTAGGATGGTACTGGGCTCTAACATTGGTTAGGATGGTACTGGGCTCCAACATTGGTTAGGATGGTACTGGGCTCCAACATTGGTTAGGATGGTACTGGGCTCCAACATTGGTTAGGAGGGTACTGGGCTCCAACATTGGTTAGGATGGTACTGGGCTCTGACATTGGTTAGGATGGTACTGGGCTCCAACATTGGTTAGGATGGTACTGGGCTCTAACATTGGTTAGGAGGGTACTGGGCTCCAACATTGGTTAGGATGGTACTGGGCTCTGACATTGGTTAGGATGGTACTGGGCTCTGACATTGGTTAGGATGGTACTGGGCTCCAACATTGGTTAGGATGGTACTGGGCTCCAACATTGGTTAGGATGGTACTGGGCTCCAACATTGGTTAGGATTGTACTGGGCTCCAACATTCGTTAGGAGGGTACTGGGCTCCAACATTGGTTAGGATGGTACTGGGCTCCAACATTGGTTAGGATGGTACTGGGCTCTGACATTGGTTAGGATGGTACTGGGCTCCAACATTGGTTAGGATGGTACTGGGCTCTGACATTGGTTAGGATGGTACTGGGCTCCAACATTGGTTAGGATTGTACTGGGCTCCAACATTCGTTAGGAGGGTACTGGGCTCCAACATTGGTTAGGATGGTACTGGGCTCTGACATTGGTTAGGATGGTACTGGGCTCCAACATTGGTTAGGATGGTACTGGGCTCCAACATTGGTTAGGATGGTACTGGGCTCCAACATTGGTTAGGATGGTACTGGGCTCCAACATTGGTTAGGATGGTACTGGGCTCCGACATTGGTAAGGATGGTACTGGGCTCCAACATTGGTTAGGATGGTACTGGGCTCCAACATTTGTTAGGATGGTACTGGGCTCTGACATTGGTTAGGATGGTACTGGGCTCCAACATTTGTTAGGATGGTACTGGGCTCTGACATTGGTTAGGATGGTACTGGGCTCCAACATTGGTTAGGATGGTACTGGGCTCTGACATTGGTTAGGATGGTACTGGGCTCTGACATTGGTTAGGATGGTACTGGGCTCCAACATTGGTTAGGATGGTACTGGGCTCCAACATTTGTTAGGATGGTACTGGGCTTCAACATTGGTTAGGATGGTACTGGGCTCTGACATTGGTTAGGATGGTACTGGGCTCCAACATTAATTAGGATGGTACTGGGCTCCAACATTGGTTAGGATGGTACTGGGCTCCAACATTGGTTAAGATGGTACTGGGCTCCAACATTGGTTAGGATGGTACTGGGCTCCAAAATTGGTTAGGATGGTACTGGGCTCCAACATTTGTTAGGATGGTACTGGGCTCTGACATTGGTTAGGATAGTACTAGGCTCCAACATTGGTTAGGATGGTACTGGGCTCCAACATTGGTTAGGATGGTACTGGGCTCCAACATTGGTTAGGATGGTACTGGGCTCCAACATTGGTTAGGATGGTACTGGGCTCCAACATTGGTTAGGATGGTACTGGGCTCCAACATTTGTTAGGATGGTACTGGGCTCTGACATTGGTTAGGATGGTACTGGGCTCCAACATTTGTTAGGATGGTACTGGGCTCTGACATTGGTTAGGATGGTACTGGGCTCCAACATTGGTTAGGATGGTACTGGGCTCCAACATTGGTTAGGATGGTACTGGGCTCCAGCATTGGTTAGGATGGTACTGGGCTCTGACATTGCTTAGGATGGCACTGGGCTCTGACATTGGTTAGGATGGTACTGGGCTCTGACATTGGTTAGGATGGTACTGGGCTCCAACATTGGTTAGGATGGTACTGGGCTCCAACATTGGTTTGGATGGTACTGGGCTCCAACATTGGTTAGGATGGTACTGGGCTCCAACATTTGTTAGGATGGTACTGGGCTCCGGCATTGGTTAGGATGGTACTGGGCTCCAACATTTGTTAGGATGGTACTGGGCTCTGACATTGGTTAGGATGGTACTCGGCTCCAACATTTGTTAGGATGGTACTGGGCTCTGACATTGGTTAGGATGGTACTGGGCTCCGACATTGCTTAGGATGGTACTAGGCTCCAACATTAGTTAGGATGGTACTGGGCTCCAACATTGGTTAGGATGGTACTGCGCTCGGACATTGGTAAGGAGGGTACTGGGCTCCTAAAGTTGCCTAATGCTGTGGTTAAAGCTTTGTGTACACAAAATTGCCTCATGTTGTGGTTAAAAGTTTGTGTACATAGAATCACCTAATGCTATGGTTAAAGTTTTGTGTACACAAAGTTGCCTCGTGCTGTGGTAAAAGTTTTGTGTACACAAAGTTGCCTAATGCTCTGGTTAAAGTTTTGTGCACACTGAGCCACCTAACTCTGTGGTTAAAGTTCTTTGTACATAGAGTCACCTAATGCTCAGGTTAAATTGTGTAAGTACTATCAAGATTTTATCCTTATAAATAAGATCCAATCAATAGATTGGACAGAAAACCCATGTCTTCCTCTTATATAATTAGACTGGTAGTTCCAGATTTGAAAGTGTGAGTAAAATAGGCCAGGCTTGAACTAGAAAACTTTCGTGCATATTCAAACTTACTTGTGTTTATAGCTTTCCTTAGATAACTTTGGTACAACACTTCCACTTATCTGACTGCATGCACACTTTTCTGATTTATAAACACTACAAATGTTTCATTTCTCTTAAGTATTGCATAATATTCTGTTATATTGTACTTTTTGTAATTATTTTTATTTTAATTAAATGTTCATTGGCACCAAATTCTAATATTTCAATAAATTGTTTACTTGATTAGCAAAATATGTTTTGCTGTTTTTCTAATAACAATTTTTGTACAATGAAAAAATGTAAAGTATTGTATGTTTATGGCTTGTGGGTTAAAATATTAGTTTCATTTTGTTTTCAGGCTGTACAGAGTCATGTCCACTTGAAACATTCATTTCCCTCTTGCAGCCAGTTATTGATGTGGCGCAAGTGAACAAATTGATTTTACCTGACACTCAGGGTAGGCTACCTCATCTGCTGATATCTTTATTGGATAAATGTTCTTTTTTATTAACAAAGAGGGTTTTCATAATAATGACCATATATTACTGCACAACTGATTAATTTGCTTGTCAAGAACAATGTTGGACAAATACCATGACTGTTTGAGTGATGAGATAACTGAGGAGGCTAAGGAGGATGGGGAGGAGGAGGTTTATCAGGAATACAATTATAAACATGATTGTGGGGTTTTATTGATAACAATAAGTATGATGGACTTGAAGAGGATGATAATAAAGCTGAAAATTAAATTCAATAATGTTTGGTGTCTGTTGTTTTCACTTAAAATAAAACATTTTCTTGTGGTCATTTATGCATTTATATCACTATTTTATACATGTTCATTTCACTGAATGATTATGCCATAACAGGTCTAAATAGTGTTTTGTGTGTTTGCAGAATCATCTGGGACAGCCACCATTGTAGTAATTGTACTGGCTGTGTGCTTACTTCTGTCTCTGGTTCTACTTTCAACACTGTGCTACAAGTTAAACACACAATTCCAGAACCAACACCAATATGCCCCAGTTCCTGTGGAAATGTCAGCGACATGATCATGATGATGATGATGGTGATGATGATGATGATGATAATGATGATGATGATGATGATGATGGTGGTCTGATGATGATGAGGAGGATGATGATGATGATGATGATGATGATGATGATGATGAAAATGATAAAGATCATTGTTTCACATTGATTAATAATGAAATTGCAAGAAATCTTTTGAAACCAGTTACTTTAAAACAATTTCTAACATTGGACTAATAAACTGAAACAATATTCTCTCTGGATTTCTATATTTAGAACTAGTTAAGTCCATTTACTTATAATATGTGGTTGCTATTTTTACTTCTGTTTGAGTTTTTCAAATCTTGAGACTACTGTTACATGGGATTGTATGATCTTAAAAAGTGATGTCTAACAGCTGGCCTATATAATTGATATTATGACATGATAAATGACAGCTGGCAAATGAATATAGTTAGTAAGATTCACATGTTTTATGTTTCTCAAACAATATATTGTGAATATTCACATAACTGTGTGACTTCAAATTTTAGAAACAAATGGAAAAAAGTGTGAAGCATAAAGAAAATGTACGGGTGCTTTGGTTTTTGTGTCTACATCTTACCTCTTGCAAAAATACTGCACCATGACAATACCCTTCGTATTATAATGTGGTAGAGATAGTTTCATAATGCAGGCCGAAATCGGGAAATATGACATTGTGCTGTATTAAACTTACCGCTTTGTTGTTATTTTCAGTCTATTTTACTGAATTTTATAATATAAGAACTATATTTTGATAGTTTAAAATGTAAACAAAATACAACCAAGAAACTTACACTGTTCATTTTGTTAAATGATGAGCCAATAATTTTATTTATTTCTGTTTATTAATTCTTTTTGCATTTATCAATTTTGAAAATACTGCATTCTAAAAATATGAATTTCAAGAGTTTTCAAATGGTGTATAGCTTTTAATTTTTGGACCACAAATGAAGAAATTACAAGAAAATAAAATTTACACTTCTATACAATTCATCTGAAAATCCTTGAAGTTGCCATCAAAGATGGCTGCCAAGATAAGGTATCTTCACTGATGTGGAAACTATCTTTAGTACCATACACCTATTGTAACTATCACAATATAAATGTCAGACTTTTTTTCATGTTGTATTTCAGTTTATGGTGTTATTTTTGTTGTATTTGATGGGCCCATTTATAATGTTATCATAACAGTTTTTGTTGAGTGTTTTTAGCTTTATGTTGTTGGTTTTGATAAAATGTATGTTAGTTTTCCTTTGAAATGAAATTGCAGGTAGATGATGGTGCTCTATTTGTGTGATTTTAAATCTGCTTAAGACTTATGGTTCGGCAGTTAGTGCAATATAACTTTTACGCTGTAGCTTTGAGGTAAGGGTGCACCCCCAGTAACTTTATACCGCAGTGTGAAATTGTATCTTCATAGCATTTTGTTTGACACCAACCTTAAATTATGCACTGCAGCAAATGGAAAACTAACTTTCTTTAAAAGTTACATGTTTATCTTGTTATTTTTATACTTTATGACACCAAAGTGCCATTAAATGAACAGGACTGGGGCATACCTCAGGACAGGTGCTCTCTTTACCTCTCCTACCATTGTGACCCTTATCATGCTAGGTCTGGGGTATACCTCAGGGCAGGTGCTCTTTTTACCTCTCCTACCATTGTGGCCCTTATCATGCTAGGTCTGGGGTATACCTCAGGGCAGGTGCTCTTTTTACCTCTCCTACCATTGTGGCCCTTATCATGCTAGGTCTGGGGTATACCTCAGGACAGGTGCTCTCTTTACCTCTCCTACCATTGTGACCCTTATCATGCTAGGTCATGGTAAATCACGTGCTTTAGTCTGAGTTTTTAGCTTATTTTTATTCTTTCTCCTTTTATCATCATTTTTTTCTGCCTGGCCAGGGTATGATGTTCTCAATTTCAAGACGGCTCTTTTTATGCGAATTTTGTTCAGAAAAGCCTTTGACAACATCCTTCCAGTTTGTTCATTGCCTGCCTTTACACAGTGTTGTCAAATCCTGGGAATGTACAATTTTTTTTTTTTAAATTATTACATAAAAGGTTAATATACTTATTGATAATGATTTGTACTTATTGATAATTACTTATACTTATTGATAATGACTTATACTTATTGAACAAACAGGGTACATCCTGATCAACATATTTACAGCAGCATTAAATTTATTTTTTAATTATTAAAGAGTTTGACAACATTTGGAGTAGGTTAAGGAGATTAGTTCCCAAACCAATTGTGTGCATATTTATAGCTAGCATATAGTTTTAGAGCCATTCTTTGAAGAAAATAGTAGAGATGTTGTAAAGACCCTCATGTCGGCTTCAGCACTAGCAGAGGTAACCAGGCAGATATTCACTGTACACTATGAATACCTGTTTTCTATCAAAAGGGCACTCCTCACACTGGTTGTGTTTAGCTGTGCTACAGTATCTTGTGTATGGACAAACTTTAGCAGCAAATAATGTAGATCCTGATAAGACAGCTCTCATTAGGAGTTGATCTATCTGTATCTACACTATTTGCTTTAGTAAAATTCATGGAGAACAAAGTTAGACATAGGATTTTCATTGAAGACAATGAACACAAACTTTGTCATTGGAAAATTACTGTTGACCATTTACTCCAGTGGTTGAGCTCAAAATGCACCTTACATATTATCTCACAATTCTACTTGTCTCATCTTACTTGTCTCATCTTAGTATTTTGTCAGTCATTTTTTTAATATTATTTCATGAAATGTACATATATGTAGAATCGATTTCAGGTGTTATAGATGTATGCATTTTTCATTACCTATTGTTTTTTCTCTATTTTTCTTTCATGATTTTTCAGGATCTGTTTTGGTGCCTTGTTTCTGTTTTATGGTTGAAATATTATATTTATTATCATGTTTCACATCAATAAATATCATACTTGTGTGATATTATGGATGCATATGTCAAAGCGCTTTGTTATATTTTGCATGAGATGTAAATGTAGGTTTTAATAAGCGTGTTCTGCAATAAATCTGAATGGAATATGACTTGTTAATAGAAGGTTATCGATTTTTCACTAGGATGCGCGCGCACCTGTTTGTCCGCCATCTTTGTGGTAAGGTGAATCAACATATCAACACCATGAAAGCGCACTAAGTCTTTCTTTAATTGACCATTACAGGCAATGAAGACAATGATTAAGTCTTGTAGTGTTGTGAATTGTCACAAAATATATAATCCGGATCAGAAATCTTTTTTTTTCTCATTACCAGCCATCAGTACAAACCAAGGGGAAAGGACGAGAGAACTTATGGACGTCATGCTTTCGCGCTTGAACAGAGCTAAGCGTTTTTAAGTGTTTTGGATTGCATTAAAAGTCGAAAGAAAATATTTCTGGGGAAGTATATTATAATGTTAATTGCTATGTTGTTGTTTATTTTATTGTTATTATTAAGATACAGATAATTAACAAACAATTAAGAAATATATTGCTTATTTACTTGTCCTAAATAAACTAAAAAGCTACCAACAGTATCGATAATTTCCATCAAGGTCAATTTTAGACAAAATGTTGTCATCAGTGACATAAAAACATGCATGTGGACCTCATGATGCTCGATGCACAAAATTTACCCCCAGATATTTGAATTTGACCCTTGAAAATTTTGACTGAGGACTCAATGACCATTGACGTTCAGCAATTATAAAACGCCCTGTATGTGGTTGTAATGTGGTATCCGACAGTTTGCTAATATTGTACCCATGTAACAACACATGTTACTTCTATTCTGGGAAATTTATACATAATGATCGAATAAAATTTAGTTAAAGTGAAGACTGTTATTACACTAACTTTATTGTTCGACAGTGTGAATCTTAAAAATATCGCATTAAATGTCCATTATTTTTAAATAGGCACGTTGATGATTTCAGGTTATCTCAAATAGGAAAACACTATTTGTAATGACAGGCAATGTGCTATGCTTTACTTTTTACATGGCTGTAAGAACAAGGTTGGGCGGTAAATTCAACCCCCGGTATTTACCAGTGGTATTTACTTGTATTTACCTGCTGGAAAATACTCCCCAGAGTGGCAAATACTACTATGATTTTTTTGCCTTAAAAATCTGCAGAAATCTTAATTTAGTTGAAATAATGTATAATCCTATTGATAATTAAATTACTCAGATATTTTAATTGAACTTCTTTTTTAACCTAAAATACACGTGAGAAAGTAATGCTAATCCACCTGCACCTGGCCTTTAATACTCAGGAAGCAAAGCCATATGGTCCAGACTATTAAAACAAGTTTCCGATAAGGGGCTGTAAATAGCCAGGGGCAACATGGGCAAAAGTAAAATGTCATACATATCCTAGACAGTTTGTATTGGTACAAGTAAATGGTTGTGTATTGAGTATGGCATGAGCTAGAGTGTCAGCTAGCTAGTTTTTAAAATAGTTTTGCTTTCACATTGACATTTGTCAATAAATAATAGCAAATGGTGTTTTTATTTTTATTATTGTCCTACCTTTCAGCAAATTTAACAAACTTACATTATATAAGAACAATTATTTCACAGACTATTGAATTCAAGTTCCAGTACTTCTTTTAGAACCACACCATTTCTGAATTAAAAACAACACATTTTACGGTAAAAAATATTTAATGACAGTAAATTCATCGATCAATAAACAGGAAAAGCAAACGCAGTTAAGAAACAAACAGACTGCTTAGGAAATTGGAGCATGTAATTGTATTCGATTACATTTAACAAATATGACAACCATAACATGGGTTTTAAGGAACGTAAAGCAATGAAAAAATAGTATAACATGATGTAAAGAATTGAAAACAGTACACATAATAAATGACCCTGTTTTAAAACCAAAGTTTAGCAGTGCCCTTGTCCAAGCAGTTGCTGACTTGTAACTCCTCAGCCTCTCAGTGCATGAGTTCGAGTCCCGGTCGTGGAGGTTTACCAGCTAACCTGCAGTGCGCAGTGGTTCTACCCTGGCACAAGTCTAGGATCTAGCTCCACCAATATTTAAGTGGATGTCGCACTTTGCTGAAACACTAGATAGTTCACTATGTCAGGATATGCAATGTCCGACTGCAAGTCATCAGGCTGTCGTCGAAGATAAGTACGGATCAAAACCGATCAAATTAGTCTTCTTCAAGTCCTTTTCACGCACAATAGCTGACAATCTCTTGGAGTCTCGTACAACAGTTGGTCTGTTAACCTATCTCTTGGAGTGCCATACATCAGTCGGTCTATCAATCCATCTCTTGAGGTCTCGTACTGCAGTTGGTCTGTTGACCTATCTCTTGGAGTCTCATACAACAGTTGGTCTGTTGATCTATCTCTTGGAGTGCCATACATCAGTCGGTCTATCAATCCATCTCTTGGAGTCTCATACAACAGTTGGTCTGTTGACCTATCTCTTGGAGTCTCATACAACAGTTGGTCTGTTGACCTATCTCTTGGAGTGCCATACATCAGTCGGTCTATCAATCCATCTCTTGGAGTCTCATACAACAGTTGGTCTGTTGACCTATCTCTTGGAGTGCCATACATCAGTCGGTCTATCAATCCATCTCTTGGAGTCTCGTACAACAGTTGGTCTGTTGACCTATCTCTTGGAGTCTCATACAACAGTTGGTCTGTTGACCTATCTCTTGGAGTCTCATACAACAGTTGGTCTGTTGACCTATCTCTTGGAGTCTCATACAACAGTTGGTCCGTTGATCCATCTCTTGGAGTGCCATACATCAGTCGGTCTATCAATCCATCTCTTGAGGTCTCGTACTGCAGTTGGTCTGTTGATCCATCTCTTGGAGTCTCATACATTAATTGGTCTGTTGATCCATCTCTTCAGGTCTCGTACTGCAGTTGGTCTGTTGATCCATCTCTTGTAGTCTCATACATTAATTGGTCTGTTGGTCCATCTCTTGAGGTCTCGTACTGCAGTTGGTCTGTTGATCCATCTCTTGGAGTCTCATACATTAATTGGTCTGTTGATCCATCTCTTGAGGTCTCGTACTGCAGTTGGTCTGTTGATCCATCTCTTGGTGTCTCATACAATAATTGGTCTGTTGATCCATCTCTTGAGGTCTCGTACTGCAGTTGGTCTGTTGATCCATCTCTTGGAGTCTCATACATCAATTGGTCTGTTGATCCATCTCTTGGAGTCTCATACATCAATTGGTCTGTTGATCCATCTCTTGGAGTCTCATACATTAATTGGTCTGTTGGTCCATCTCTTGAGGTCTCGTACTGCAGTTGGTCTGTTGATCCATCTCTTGGAGTCTCATACATTAATTGGTCTGTTGATCCATCTCTTGAGGTCTCGTACTGCAGTTGGTCTGTTGATCCATCTCTTGGAGTCCCATACATTAATTGGTCTGTTGATCCATCTCTTGAGGTCTCGTACTGCAGTTGGTCTGTTGATCCATCTCTTGGAGTCTCATACATCAGTTGGTCTGTTGAGCCATCTCTTGGGGTCATGTACATCAGTTGGTCCATTAGTCCATCTCTTGGAGTCTCATACATTAATTGCTCTGTTGGTCCATCTCTTAGAGTCTCATGCATCAGCTGGTCTATCAGTCCATCTCTTGGAGTCACATACATCAATTGGTTTGTTGGTCCATCTCTTGGAGTCGCATAGATCAGATGGTCTGTTGGTCCATCTATTTGAGTCTCAGACATCAGTTGGTCTAACCAACTGTAGATGAGATTTGTCTGTGCAATTTTTCTTCGACTACCTTTTGTTAGATTTTGTTAAATGTTGTAAGTTCAAAGACAAGTGATGAATACATCACTGACACACAATGACAGGTCTGATTTAATGGAGAAATGGGCCCCTGTTATATTGGTACAGAAACGTTTGCAAAGCAGTATCTGAGAGTGTTCCATCTTCATTGAAAGTTCTTGTTGTTTGGGATTTTAATACGATTGTTTGTAATAAACTTATGTCAGCAGTAATTATTTAAGTAAAATGTATGACATTTGTTATTTATTCGAGGAATGAAGACCCAATGGTTTAAACCTGGGATGCTAAATATCAAATTATTTCAAACGGCCATGTTATATGCCCATTTGCTAATGATCAAGCGAAGATCAAGGTAGTTCAACGAATGATCAGGGTTTGTTGTGGTACCATGCCAGTATGTTCACAAGATGTTTTACGCTGTAAAGCCAGAAAGGTATCTGCTTCAAGTGGACCCCATCCCAAGATAATTAAAAGACTGGTGTATGGAAAATGAACACAAGAAATAAATGAACCTAATTACTGGAAATATATCATTCAATTAAAATCATATTAAAAGCTAATATTTTGTTCTTTCTATGTACACTTTCCTCAATCTGCTTCCAAAATATTACAGTTATTCATATGTTGTCCTTTAAAAATTGTCATGTCAACTAGTACTTGTAAAACATATCTGAGATGATGAATTGCATAGATCTAGATTATAAAAGGCTCTGCCGTAAGCATTTGTCAGTTGTCTACACATGTCAAACATGAACATACACATGAATAGTCTCTGACATATACATTAGGCAGTAGACAGCACATTTAAAACATTTGCAGACACATAAAGTTCGGCAGTAGACAGCACATTTAAAACATTTGCAGACACATAAAGTTTGGCAGTAGACAGCACATTTAAAACATTTGCAGACACATAAAGTTCGGCAGTAGACAGCACATTTAAAACATTTGCAGACACATAAAGTTCGACAGTAGGCAGCACATTTAAAACATTTGCAGACACATAAAGTTCGACAGTAGACAGCACATTTAAAACATTTGCAGACACATAAAGTTCGGCAGTAGACAGCACATTTAAAACATTTGCAGACACATAAAGTTCGGCAGTAGACAGCACATTTAAAACATTTTCAGACACATAAAGTTCGGCAGTAGACTGCACATTTAAAACATTTGCAGACACATAAAGTTCGACAGTAGACAGCACATTTAAAACATTTGCAGACACATAAAGTTCGGCAGTAGACAGCACATTTAAAACATTTGCAGACACATAAAGTTCGGCAGTAGACAGCGCATTTAAAACATTTGCAGATACATAAAGTTCGGCAGTAGACTGCACATTTAAAACATTTGCAGACACATAAAGTTCGACAGTAGACAGCACATTTAAAACATTTGCAGACACATAAAGTTCGACAGTAGACAGCACATTTAAAACATTTGCAGACACATAAAGTTCGACAGTAGACACATTTTAAACATTAGCAGACACATAAAGTTCGGCAGTAGACAGCACATTTAAAACATTTGCAGACACATAAAGTTCGGCAGTAGACAGCACATTTAAAACATTTGCAGACACATAAAATTCGGCAGTAGACTGCACATTTAAAGCATTTGCAGACACATAAAGTTCGACAGTAGACAGCACATTTAAAACATTTGCAGACACATAAAGTTCGGCAGTAGACAGCACATTTAAAACATTTTGCAGACACATAAAGTTCGGCAGTAGACAGCACATTTAAAACATTTGCAGACACATGAAGTTCGGCAGTAGACAGCACATTTAAAACATTTGCAGACACATAAAGTTCGACAGTAGGCAGCACATTTAAAACATTTGCAGACACATAAAGTTCGACAGTAGACAGCACATTTAAAACATTTGCAGACACATAAAGTTCGGCAGTAGACAGCACATTTAAAACATTTGCAGACACATAAAATTCGGCAGTAGACTGCACATTTAAAGCATGTGCAGACACATAAAGTTCGACAGTAGACAGCACATTTAAAACATTTGCAGACACATAAAGTTCGGCAGTAGACAGCACATTTAAAACATTTTGCAGACACATAAAGTTCGGCAGTAGACAGCACATTTAAAACATTTGCAGACACATAAAGTTCGGCAGTAGACAGCACATTTAAAACATTTGCAGACACATAAAGTTCGACAGTAGGCAGCACATTTAAAACATTTGCAGACACATAAAGTTCGACAGTAGACAGCACATTTAAAACATTTGCAGACACATAAAGTTCGGCAGTAGACAGCACATTTAAAACATTTGCAGACACATAAAGTTCGGCAGTAGACAGCACTTTTAAAACATTTGCAGACACATAAAGTTCGGCAGTAGACTGCACATTTAAAACATTTGCAGACACATAAAGTTCGACAGTAGACAGCACATTTAAAACATTTGCAGACACATAAAGTTCGGCAGTAGACAGCACATTTAAAACATTTGCAGACACATAAAGTTCGGCAGTAGACAGCACATTTAAAACATTTGCAGACACATAAAGTTCGGCAGTAGACTGCACATTTAAAACATTTGCAGACACATAAAGTTCGACAGTAGACAGCACATTTAAAACATTTGCAGACACATAAAGTTCGGCAGTAGACAGCACATTTAAAACATTTGCAGACACATAAAGTTCGACAGTAGACACATTTTAAACATTAGCAGACACATAAAGTTCGGCAGTAGACAGCACATTTAAATATTTGCAGACACATAAAGTTCGGCAGTAGACAGCACATTTAAAACATTTGCAGACACATAAAATTCGGCAGTAGACTGCACATTTAAAGCATGTGCAGACACATAAAGTTCGACAGTAGACAGCACATTTAAAACATTTGCAGACACATAAAGTTCGGCAGTAGACAGCACATTTAAAACATAAGTAGACACATAAAGTTCGGCAGTAGACACATTTTAAACATTAGCAGACACACAAATAGGCATAACTTTGATCAACTATTAGAGAGGTTAGCACATATATATCCGGCTTAAGCAAATATAATCTATTATATTGTATTTACTAGCGCTTCATTATCGCTGAGAAAGAGTGACACCTCGTTATCAAAAAGCTTATGAAAGGCCCTAGGATAATCGTGTGTCCTGTCACCGGTCCATATCCATGACCGTTCGTGAAGGGTATTATTAGGCTTGAAAGTTTGGCACATGATGACGATATGTTCAAACACGCCAACATGTTTAGTCTCAAGCAAATCCAACACTGGGTTATTTTTTCCACAGCTTCCCCACACATGATTGCAGATTGTTGGTTCTTATGTAGGCTAACAGATGACTTGGGCGAGCCGAGGATTCTCCAGATTCAGCTGGGCATCCATAACGACGAGTAGATAAATATTCAAAAGGCCAGCCGGCGCCTGTTCTCTGCTCACCTGGATCGTCATGCCCTCACTTAGTGAAAAGGTCGCATGCAGCCAGCCCCAGATCTTCAGCGGTCATGGTTACTTCGCGATGTTGATTTCGGATCCCAGCGAAGAATTTCTTTGCTCCGTTCCAATGCTGACTCAGCTGGTTGGGAATGCCCTCCACAGTTATCTCCATGTTCTTTATTTTGGGGACGTTGAAAGCTGCAGTCTGTCGGTTCTTTCAACTGCATATGAATTCCCTTCATGCTCCTCTTTGTAAATCTTCAATATTGGAGGAAATAAAGATGTATATACGGGTACGTATTGGTTTATGTTCCATAGGGTATCTCTTTTTTGACGATTTTGAGGTGGATGACTCACCTTGCCGTACAAGATTGCCAGGAGGCTGATGCACCAGTAGTGTATCGTGGACGCCAGTTCTTTCTGCTTGACCACTCCACCGTTTAGACCATAGCCTCTATGCAGTACGGGGCGTCGCCAATCATTCTAATGACGCGGCTGTTGTCGTTGAATGATCGTAGTTGAGGAGGTCACTAGACACAGTATGGCCCACGATCAGCTCAAAGTCATGCTGGATGAGAAAGTGGTTGCCATAGGGCCAGGCGAAGACATTTACCGCAACATTAGTGTCTACATGTTTCCAGCATCGACACTCAGCCTCGTTACGTTACTGTTGCCGGAGAGGTCGATCCCATGGTTTTAAGCATTAGTATGCTCCTGTCTAGTTTTTCAGAATTCAAAGTAGCAGTTAAGCATTTCGCTGTCGTCGACTGAGCTGATGTTACCCTTGCTCTTGATTGTGGTCTTTGGACCATGTTACAATTGACGGCAGTCGACTTAAGACTAATTTTAAAACAGTTGCGGGAGATTCCGTGTACTATCACGTCCTGGGTCCAATGATTAAAGAACCTGACCAACGGCACCTTATTTGGTCAATTGTCGACGGATGGTTGGTCATAACAGCTTTTTTTCTGGTGTCCTTCACCCCCAGTGGAGTTTTCACCCTCCAGTGCGGATTAAGTTATTGAGTTTTCGACCGAGACCTTAGTCGCCTCGTAGGCGAGCTAACAAAAACAAACAACAGAACCCTTCACACATGCAACCAACATAAGTATCGAAAGGGCAATGCTAAGGACCGATGTCAACGACTACAATAACACAATATATAAAACAGAGCTGGTGACACCTAACGTCAGGAACTTCTCAAAGTTCACGATCGACAAAAAGGAGCAGCTTCGTCTTAAAGCATATCAAGGCCTCTACTCCATAACATCCGTAAAAGAACACCACATAGCAGCTTGGCGAGGCAGTAGCGAAATCGTCCGAAATGAGCTTGGCTTCATAGATCAGAAAAGAAAAGGAAAGAAGGCTGTCAGTTGGTTGCAGAACCGCCACGAAATGCAGACACAGAACTAGCAAAGACCATGTTATTCTAAGATATTGAGATGGAAATCTTCGGAAGAGCTTCATCTGAAATATCTTAATCTGAACGAACAGCTCTAAAACAATCACGACCAATCTCTGGATACCTCAGACTTGGAAAGGACATACCTTATGAATCAGGAGCGGTAGCTCATATGACTTGATAAAGGTATGCAGATTCAACGGGGTGAGCTTAAAAAATAACATTGTTCAGTTGACAGCTCTCGACGAGCATTAAGCTATGGAAAACAGAAATATCACAGAGAGTGAATAAGAATATAAGAATATATCAGACAAAGTCCTATAAAAATTGCAACATATAAAAAAAAAATGGAAAGACACAGGACCAAGGTATCCACATGCACGCCAAATGTAAAAGTAAGAACAAATATGTGATGAGTCATTTAACAAAAAGAGCAAACCCAACAGTACAGCTATGGAACGGTCAGTCGGCAATATGGACCGACAGGAGTGCTTAAACCGGTTTTACAGAGCTCCAACCTCGCACTTCCTGATGAATTTCTCAAATGCGAGCAAGGAAAAGAAAGCCGATCTATTGGAATAAAATATGTCCAAACGCTGACGTTTTCTTTGATAAGTTATGACGAAAGTAGTGACGTCATTGAAAAATAATAATCCACGTAATGTTTAATAATCCACGTAATGTTTCGAAGGAAGAGAAGGAGAGAGAGAGAGAGAGAGAGAGAGATAGAGAGAGAAAGAGAGAGAGAGAAGTATCATTTCGATTAGAAGAACTACGCAAAAGCTGCTGATTATAAATAAAATTAACTTTCTGAATCAAAAAAAAAAATAACCAGAGAAGAGTAAATGGTTGTAGCATCCTGTTCATGTGAAGATGGAATTGAGGAACCAAAGTCCAATTTCCATCAAAGGATATACACGTAACAATCCTTATAGGATGAATAAAATGACAACATTGATTGATAGACACTCAACAGAAACTGAGAAACACTAAATCTTGAAACGAATAACAGATTGTAAATAAACCGAATTCCTGAAACAATGTAATAAAATATGAACGAAGACGTGACACTAGCTGATGTAACTAGAACTTTGTTCAGGGAGCCACAATCGTTTCGACCTTGACTGCCATCGGCATAACAATCAACAGTATTGTCCTGGCAAACACCACTTCAACCCACTCGCCTCAACGCCTCAAGAACTAACGGACAAAGACCAAGGACTGGTTCAAAACAGATTAAAGCCATCGCCAGCCTATTCAGCAAGTTGACAGAAAAACCCTGTCGCTTTTCCGAGACTTATTGGAAGCATTGTCTGTAGCCTGGCTACTGAATGCAATCCAATATCTACTTTTAGCGGACACCTTCACCAAATAACGTATATGCTGTTGGTGGGGCGGTATACCCAATGAATAGAACAGTCGTTGAAATGAAAACCTTGAACTGTGTAGTAAAGATAATTAAAACCCTGTAACTGGATATCCTATATAAACTTTATGCAGCTCAACTAACTCATACAAATTGTTTCAAATCACTTCTATTAAAAGTTAATATTATTATATTGTATTATTTGTAATATACATTCTGCAAATATTGCAATAAATTGACTTTAATTGAGAACTAATCTATTCTATGATAAAGGCGAAACTTGTTTACTTCATGCTTGTTAAAATCAGTCACCCATTGCGGAATGCTAGGTAGTCATTTCGGGTTTACATAATAATAGAGCGTGTCTTGCAGTTTATCATGTGCTGTTCGTAAATTGTATAAACCTGTTTACTCGGGGATTAACGGCTCAGTCATTGGAAATATAATGAATTAAGTGACAACTTTGGACCGCTTTTAAGTGCTGTTTAAGGTGAGTTTTAGTTGCAAGCACATTGCCATCAGTTTGTATATATAGAGTAATTATAACCTACATTTGGTGACCTGTTAAAATATGGAACGACACAGTTTTTGTTGTTGTTGTTGTTGTTGTTTTGTTGTTTTGTTTTTGATGTTTGGTGGTGGTGATTCTTGTGGCTGATGTTAAATAATTTCAGCATTTTTTGTAATTGCAATGTTTGGGTTAAGCTTATTCTATTCACGAATGTAAATTGTTACTTCTCATATTCCGTATGTATGTATTGGAGCAATACTGATAGACTCGGTGTCGGGATAATATGCATTGATATGTCATTGTGACATGGAATGGTAAACACTGCAAAACAGTAACATTGATAAGTTTGAACCATGTTTAATCGACAAAAAGAGGCCTAAAAGTCGACCAGCACTGGGCGTGCGAGATCATGGTCGACCGCACTTGATCAGACATTTTTTTTAAAGTTTAGTTTATGCCATAACCAGAAACATACTGATGTATTTTCAAAATACTGATTAAGAACCAACCAGGGTATAAAAGGTAACCGACGGTTCGTCTCGGGTAATTCGGGTTTAATAAAACTGAATTCATATGACATCAGTAAAAGTTTATATGTTCATGGCATGAAAAGACGACGCGCTCCTTTCGGATGCACAAACGTCTAACTCCATGACTCTACCTCACAGTAGTGGAGACGTAATGTCACCAGCGTCCAATCCTTCGAACTTCTTGGTTCGTTGGTTCGAGTCCCTGTCTACTGAACCATTAACATCACCACTCCCACCCCAAAATCACTACCATTATTATTGTCTTAACTACTACCACCAATCATCATCATTACATTTACAGGCATAGTGCTTTGTAAACAGTTGATGGCATTTACCAGAATAGTGCTTTGTAAACAGTTAATGGCATTTACCGGAATAGTCCTTTGTAAACAGTTGATGGCATTTACCGAAAAGTGCTTTGAAAATAGTTAATGGCATTTACCAGAATAGTGCTTTGAAATTTATTCTTGACATTGACCGGAAAGGTGTTTTGTAAATACATTATTGCATTTACCGGAATAGTGCTTTGAAAATACTTCATAGCATTTACCGGAATAGTGCTTTGTAAATAGTTAATTGCATTTACCGGAATAGTGCTTTGTAAATAGTTAATGGCATTTACCGGAACAGTGCGTTGTAAATAGTTGATGGCATTTACCAGAATAGTGCTTTGTAAATTATTCTTGACATGTACAGGAAAGGTGTTTTGTAAATACATTATGGCATTTACCGGAATTGTGCTTTGTAAATAGTTCATGGCATTAATCGGAACAGGGCTTTGTAAATAGTTAATGGCATTTACCGGAATAGTGCTTTATAGATATTTCAACTCATTTACCAGACTAGTGCTTTGTAAATAGTTCATGGCATTTAGCAGAATAGTGCTTTGTATATAGTTCTTGACAGTTTCCGGAATAGTTATTAGTAAATAATAATAGCATTTAACGAAAAAGCGCTTTGTAAATAGTTAATGGCATTTACGGGAAAATTTCTTTGTAAATAGTTCTTGACATTTACCGGAACAGTGCTTTGTAAATAGTTCATGACATTTAGCGGAATAGTGCTTTGTAAATACTTCATGGAATTTTCCGGAATAGTGTTTTGTAACTAGTTCTTGACATTTACCAAAATAGTGCTTTGTAAAGAGTTCTTGACATTTACCGGAATAGTGCTTTGTATATAGTTAATGGCATTTACCGGAATAGCGCTTTGCAAATAGTTTATGGCATATACGAAAATAGGGCTTTGTAAATAGTTAATGGTATTTACCAGAATAGTGCTTTGTAAATTGTTCTTGACATTGACCGGAAAGGTGTTTTGTAAATACTTCATGGCATTTACCTGAATAGTGATTTGTAAATAGTTTATGGCATTTACGAGAATACTGCTTTGTAAATAGTTCATGGCATTTACCGGACAAATGTTTTGTAAATAGTTCTTGACATTTACCCCGTCCAGAATGATAAGATAGCTGGATTTCGAAAGCACACAAAATTGACCCTGCATGACATTGACTCCTCGCGGTCACTTATTCATGCCGGGGAAGAAGTAATGGATATACAGAACAAATGTGTATGTCTAAGGAGACTGGACGCGTCAGTTTTGTCCAGGCATGCTTCAAACGTTAACATTATTATTGCTATCTGTTTAAGCTGAAAGTTCATTATATTGTGTATTTATGTACTTCAGATAGTCATGAAATGCAGTATTGTGAGTGAACAATGCCGCTTATGAATATCAGTCATTGACTTGAGGAAATAGTCGAAATGTGGAGCGAAGTGCTATTATCATCCATCTAGAACAAGTATGCCACTGACTATGCATTATCTACCGAACCTAGATATTTGCGATATCTCGCGCGGTTCCTCACTGCCTTCTGCGGCTCTGAACCACCTTTTGTTATCACATTAGTCGTATCATCTAAACATCTTTTGGAGAGGAAAGACGCACTGGGATTATTAGATCCAGATCACATGAGTGTAGAAGGTAGAAGTTAATTTTAAACTCGGTTTACTTTGGTCGATTCCGGTTGCATGAAAAAGCATTTATTTACATTTAAAATGTTAACTCGTATAAAAAATAGTGAATGTTTAATAAAATCGTTTCTATTATCGGATGATAGTGTTTCTGATATAGCTTTTGTCCAAGTGTATAATCTATTTAGAAGAGGTGTTTATTTGCAGTTGAAGACTTGCCTGCTTTCCAATTTCCAATGCATTGAACATTTTATTTTCTACGGAATATTTCTTACCATTGTTTGCACACAGTGGTCTTACATTGGTGGAATATGTTTGCAGTGTCTTAGTGACACACTTCCTGAATTGCGAGCTAAAGGCACAATAAACCGGTTTAAGCAGCACAGCCGTTCAAAGGTAGTAACTGTTGGTTTTCTCTATTTTGCAAAGTCCAGTCTCCTTTTTTATATCTTTTCTATTTGCTTCAACTTGCATGTTTAGACCGTTGTAAGTTTAATTTGTAATGTATGTGATAATATTTATCGGACGTTGTCATATTATCGTATATATGTAACTACGTTAAACTCAAGTATTGTTTAAACATACAGTGGACGCCTTTTGATGCTTTGCATCAGTGCTTTTCTTGTTCTCTGCCTACAGAACAACAGAGATATTGTCCCGAGACATATTAGACACTAGATTCCTCTCCCTAAGAAACAATCGAACAAGAAGTGCCGGGAGCCCGTGGCGTTGTGGTAGAGTCACCGACTTATAACTTCCATGACTGCTTAGCCCCTCACCACGTGGGGTCGAGTCCCGTTCGCGGCGAAGGACTTAATGTAAGTAGGTCTTCCAGCTGACCTGTGGTGCGCCTCTAGTTCTACTCAGACATTTGTTTGTGGTCGCCTTGCACCAAAATAACTGGACGTCGCTATAATGATAATAATTGGTGTTGCGATGTATTAAAAACAGAACCAACTAGCAATAGCCGGTATTATTCTTTCGTGAAGCCAGGTGGTGTGTAGGCCGCTTGTAAGCCGTGTTATGTGTTTTATCATTTTCAATAGTCATTTTCAACTCAGTTTAACTTTATTCTTATCGTCCTTTTAACTCCGCCAGAATCCATATAGACATAAATGTCGATATTTTGAACTTAGCGGCATCAAATTTGGCCTCGGTAAGACAGCTTGCCCCTTTAGTAGAACAGAACTGTTCTGCGCCTTCATTTCTCCATCAAGGAAAGGTTGCTATTTTATTTTCTCGGACATACAACCGGTGGATAAAAGGCAGTGTAAATAATGTGAAATGAGGCAGATAGCAGACGAACAGAACATTTGCCCTATTGTCCATTGTAAAGTTAGCTATTTTAAACTAAAAAGAACGCGTGCCCACTTACTTTTAAAATCACGTTTCATGATCATCAGGGTAATCAGCCCTGATGTCGATATATATTTTAACTTTATCCCCATAGTGCTTCTTATAAAAAGTGTTTAATTAACAAAGGTATAACAGTTTACAGTTTATTGAATAAGTTTATGCAGGAATCATGCACGAAACAGAAGTCAGCTATGGTTACATGTATTAGATATGGTCAGACATTCGGATAGCATACGTAATTAATGGAATTCCTCTCCAATACCACAGACCACACTGTTCACACCCACATTGTTCACAAACCACACTGTTCACCACCTACACTGTTCATTTCCACACTAATCACACACACACTGTTCACACCCATACTGTCCGCAACCACACTGTTCACATTCACACTAATCACACACACACACTGTTCACATCCACACTGTCCACACCCACACTGTTAACATCCAAATTGTTCACACACACACACACACACTGTTCACACGTACACTGTTCACACGATCACAGTTCACACCCACACCGTTCACACCCACACTGTTCACCCGCACACTGTTCACACCCACAAAGTTTACAAACCACGCTGTTTACACCCACACTGTTCACATCCACACGATTCACAAACCACACTGTTCACATCCACACTATTTACACCCACCCTGTTCACACAAACACGGTTCACAAACAACACTGTTCAAACCAACGCTGTTCACACCCACACTGTTCACAAATCACATTGTTCAAACCAACACTGTCCACACCCACACGGTTCACAAATCACACTCTTCAAACCAACACTGTTCACACACACACTGTTTAAACTAACACTGTTCACACCTACACTGTTCACAAAACACATTGTTCAAACCCACACTGTTCACACGCACTCTTTTCACACCCACTCGGTTCACACCCACACTGTTCAAACCAACACTGTTCACACCCACACTGTTCACAAACCACACTAATCAAACCCACACGGTTCACAAACCACACTGTTCACACCCACATTGTTTACAAACCACACTGTTCAAACCAACACTGTTCCACCCACACGGTTCACAAACCACACTGTTCACACCCACATTGTTTACAAACCACACTGTTCAAACCAACACTGTTCCACCCACACGGTTCACAAACCACACTGTTCACACCCACATTGTTTACAAACCACACTGTTCAAACCAACACTGTTCACACCCACACTGTTCACAAACCACACTAATCAAACCCACACGGTTCACAAACCACACTGTTCACACCCACATTGTTTACAAACCACACTGTTCAAACCAACACTGTTCCACCCACACGGTTCACAAACCACACTGTTCACACCCACATTGTTTACAAACCACACTGTTCAAACCAACACTGTTCCACCCACACGGTTCACAAACCACACTGTTCACACCCACATTGTTTACAAACCACACTGTTCAAACCAACACTGTTCACACCCACACTGTTCACAAACCACACTAATCAAACCCACACGGTTCACAAACCACACTGTTCACACCCACATTGTTTACAAACCACACTGTTCAAACCAACACTGTTCACACCCACACGGTTCACAAACCACATTGTTCAAACCAACACTGTTCAAACCCACACTGTTCAAACCAACACTGTTCACACCCACACGGTTCACAAATCACACTCTTCAAACCGACACTGTTCACACCCACACTGTTCACAAACTACATTGTTCAAACCCACACTGTTCACAAACCACACTGTTCACAAACCACATTGTTCAAACCCACACTGTTCACACCCACACTGTTCACAGCCACAATGTTCACGCCCACATTGTTCAAACCCACACTATTCACACCCACACTGTTCACAACCACACTGTTCACAGACCACATTGTTCAAACCCACACTGTTCACAAATCACACTGTTCAAACCAACACTGTTCACACCCACACGGATCACAAACCACGATGTTCAAACCAACACTGTTCACACCCACACTGTTCACAAATCACACTGTTCAAACCAACACTGTTCACACGCACACTTCACAAACCACATTGTTCAAACCAACACTGTTCACACCCACACGGATCACAAACCACACTGTTCAAACCAACACTGTTCACACCCACACGGATCACAAACCACACTGTTCAAACCAACACTGTTCACACCCACACTGTTCACAAATCACACTGTTCAAACCAACACTGTTCACACGCACACTTCACAAACCACATTGTTCAAACCAACACTGTTCACACCCACACGGATCACAAACCACACTGTTCAAACCAACACTGTTCACACCCACACTGTTCACAAATCACACTGTTCAAACCAGCACTGTTCAAACCCACACTGTTCACACCCACACTGTTCACAGCCACAATGTTCACGCCCACATTGTTCAAACCCACACTATTCACACCCACACTGTTCACACCCACACTGTTCACAGACCACATTGTTCAAACCCACTCTGTTCACAAATCACATTGTTCAAACTAACACTGTTCACACCCACACTGTTCACAAATCACACTGTTCAAACCAACACTGTCCACACGCACACTTTACAAACCACATTGTTCAAACCAACTCTGTTCACACACACACGGATCACAAACCACACTGTTCAAACCAACACTGTTCACACCCACACTGTTCACAAATCACACTGTTCAAACCAACACTGTTCACACCCACACTGTTCACAAACCACATTGTTCAAACCAACACTGTTCACACCCACACTGTTCACACCCACACTGTTCACACCCACACTGTTCACAAACCACATTGTTCAAACCAACACTGTTCACACGCACACCTCACAAACCACATTGTTCAAATCCACACTGTTCACACACACAAGGATCACTAACCACACTGTTCAAACCAACACTGTTCACACCCACACTGTTCACAAATCACACTGTTCAAACCAACACTGTTCACACACACACGGATCACAAACCACATTGTTCAAACCAACACTGTTCACACACACACTGCTCACACCCAAACTGTTCACAAATCACATTGTTCAAACCCACACTGTTCACACCAACACTGTTCACACCCACACTGCTCACACCCACACTGTTCAAACCCACACTGTTCACACCCACACTGTTCACAAACCACATTGTTCAAACCAACACTGTTCACACACACACTGTTCACACCCACACTGTTCAAACCCACACTGTTCACACCCACACTGTTCACAAATCACACTGTTCAAACCCACACTGTTCACACCCACACTGTTCACAAACCACATTGTTCAAACCAACACTGTTCACACACACACTGCTCACACCCACACTGTTCAAACCCACACTGTTCACACCCACACTGTTCACAAATCACACTGTTCAAACCCACACTGTTCACACCAACACTGTTCACACCCACACTGCTCACACCCACACTGTTCACACCCACACTGTTCACACCCACACTGTTCACACCCACACTGTTCAAACCAACACTGTTCACACCCACACTGTTCACAAACCACACTATTCAAACCCACACGGTTCACAAACCACACTGTTCACACCCACATTGTTTACAAACCACACTGTTCAAACCAACACTGTTCCACCCACACGGTTCACAAACCACATTGTTCAAACCCACACTGTTCAAACCACATTGTTCAAACCCACACTGTTCAAACCAACACTGTTCACACCCACACGGTTCACAAATCACACTCTTCAAACCGACACTCTTTACACCCACACTGTTCACAAACTACATTGTTCAAACCCACACTGTTCACAAACCACACTGTTCACAAACCACATTGTTCAAACCCACACTGTTCACACCCACACTGTTCACAGCGACAATGTTCACGCCCACATTGTTCAAACCCACACTGTTCACATCCACATTGTTCACACCCACACTGTTCACAGACCACATTGTTCAAACCCACTCTCTTTACAAATCACATTGTTCAAACCCACACTGTTCACACACACACGGATCACAAATCACACTGTTCAAACCAACACTGTTCACACCCACACTGTTCACAAATCACACAGTTCAAACCAGCACTGTTCACACCCACACCGTTCACACCCACACTGTTCACACCCACACTGCTCACAAACCACATTGTTCTAACCAACACTGTTCACACCCACACGGTTCACAAACCACACAAACTCCCGAGCTATATAAAAATATATATTGCATACAGTTATTTACACGGTCCCTCTCTTTCCAACAACCATTCTTACTTGGACCTAAACACACACACCTAACATAAACACGGGTCCCTTCACCAACAGCAGTACTGACTGATGCTGTACTCAGTACCGACCCAATCTAACATTCATTCCTATATACAAATTATAGCACATATTATGTGTTTTTGTCACATTTACATTTACCTTGTTTGCCTTTGTCTACTGGTAGATAAAATTTAGATAACTGTGGAAATTTCGATAGGACATTTTCTTATTTACCTATTGTTTATGGGTACACATCCTTATAGTTAAATGTATATTTGTAAACAGGGACAACAGCGCAGGATGATTTGCTGGTTAGGACTCCTTGTGGTCTCTATGACAACGGCCCATGGAGCAATCGTCATGCTGGAGGGTGAAGTATATATTGATGGGATCTTCACGCAATATTCCTATGAAAAAAACATTTCTTGCGAAGGTATGACCACAAACTGACTTTTCTTGAAAGGAAGGAATGCGTGTAAGCGATGGTACAACAGAAAGATATATGATTCGTATTCTACTCATAAATCACAGGAACGGTGTAACGATTTCAATCTCATCCACACTTTCAAGTTTCTCCTAGTAACTAAAACCGTTTTCCTTCATCGGAAACATAAAAAAATTCTTAATGTCCTCACATGATGTAATATTCCTCCCTCTGAATTTATATGATGCAAAAAAAGAACTGTGGCGCCCGTGGCCTAGCGGTTAAGTCACGACTGGTAACTCCTCAGCCTCTCACCGCAGGGATTGAACCCCGAACTTACATGTGAGGGAGTGGTTTTACGTAGACTTTAGTCTAGGATCATCCTTCCCTAAGAGCTGCTGGAAGTTGCTTATATGGCCTCAAGTGAGACGGTGCTATGTAACAAAAAGTATAACCAAACCAATATGATTCATTTCATCACTATTTTGGACATTTTGCAGATGTATTGAATGATTATATACTTATTGAATATAGAATTATGCGTTCTATTTCAGATATCGAACCGGCAGTGTACAAGCAGGAGATTGTGGCTGTTAACTGGACTATTCAAAAACTGAACGAGAACAACTATGTTTCGGGAACTAGAATCGGTGAGTAGGTCATCACCATGCTTACTGGCCAACTCACTGTTCCATGTCCATATAGTTATGTACTAAAAAGCTTTGTATGAACATAAATGCTTAAATGCAAACTTCAAAACTTTACTACTTTACTACTTTGCAAATCGCGAAAAACATTCTTTAATGTTAATGACGATTCCTACTTTTTTTATTGTCATAGATTTTTTTTTCCTTTTTACTTTTATGCTAGACAAAGTAGGCTGAATTCAAATATGGAAACTGTTTTACGTGCTCGTTGTGTGTGTGTGTGTGTGTGTGTGTGTGTGTGTGTGTGTGTGTGTGTGTGTGTGTGTGTGTGTGTGTGTGTGTGTGTGTGTGTGTGTGTGTGTGTGTGTGTGTGTGTGTGTGTGTGTGTGTGTGTGTGTGTGTGCATTTTTGTTGTTGTTGTTATAACAATTACATTAGTCATAGGGTTGCAGACTTTTATGTGTATTTTTCAAGCTCTTCTTTAGTTTACAAAGTCTTTAAATACGCAATAAAAGTATGACTAACACTATTTTCTAAACAATATTCTCTTTTAATGTGTTGCATACAATCGATTTAACTATAAAACATAATTAGATATCATATACACTGTATTGTAAAAATATATGCGATTTCAAGCACAGTATGATAATTTGACCACAATTTATTATGCTTACAAAATCAGTTGTTTTTCTCAAGCTTGACAAATTTATTAACACATATGTTTTCATTTTGGTAATATTTTCTAGTTCTACTTATTCTGATATTATCAAAATGATTTGGTTTACTTGTGTTCGTTGTTGCTGTTATTGTCGTTGTTATTTTTGTTTTGGGTTGTTGTTTACATTTGTGTTGTTGTTGTCGTTATGGCAAAGGGTGTTGTTTTGTGTGCTGTTTTTTTTTCTAAATCTTTTTAAATTAGATGTTCAAGGGGTTATATTGTGTTATGCTGCTGTTAGAAAGAGTGTTCCACTAACTCTGCATTATATACTAGGTCTAGATATTTGCGATGTCCTGCGCGGGGTCTCACTGCCTTTTGCGGTTCTCTACCAGCTTTGCAATCGGCATTTAGCATTAATTAGATCACATGTGTGTAGTGCGCACGAAATAAATAACTGGGAGTTAATGTTAACACAGTGTATTTAGTGGCGTCCAGGACCATTAGGACTAAGGAGCATTAGTTAAAATGCAATCATATGGAAAGTATTTACCACGGAATAATTTCAAGTGACTATTACTTGCATACCTTTGATCGCTTACATGATAAAACTAAAATTAAACTAACACCGCCCAAAGAGCGCTTTTCAGCGCTTTGATTTTCCTGAAGCTTAACAACTGATCTACCTGGGCAGACGTTGTTTTTTTATATTTTACCCAGGCATCAATTCAACAGAACCACCAGTACCTGGCCTGTTTCCGCTCCAATGTGCTCTCTTCTGATGCCATTAAAGTAAGCCGGAAAAATCCCATGGCCCAGGCGGGGATTGAACCCATGACCTTTTGCTCCAGAGGCAGGTGCATCAGTGTCTGAGCTACATGGGCACCTGACTCTTGAGAGAGCATTTTCAATACATAACACACCCCGTGTTGTTGTAGTTCAATACCACTGCACCGTGAACAAATCCGAATAAGAATGAGATTGAATCTTCTGCTGGAAACGTCCGATAATACGCAAATTAAATTAAATTGAATGTATTTTAAACAAGCATGTTATAGAGTAAAATGACTTGCATGATTTGAATAAATACATTCATAATTAATTTGAGCTAAGTATAACGCATTTAATTTGACGCCAAATAACGATGGATATTTTTAATCATCTTCTTTATAGAGAGTCATTTAGAATTCCGTTCTATTTTGAACACATTGATGTCTATATTTATGTGATATCATCACCTAGCTCCGGAAAGTTGTCAGTATTTAACTTGGACATTAGTAATTTGTAACCTGAGAAATGTGACTTGATATTTGTAACTTGCAAATTGTAAGCGAACATAAAATTTGTGACTTGAGAATATTGACTTGAGATATGTTACAGCCATATTTTGTCTTAGATATATGTAAAAACGAACATGTTTTTGTAAACAAATAAGAACTTTAAGCGTGTGCATTCTTGCTATTTGCAACTTCAAATTGAATATGAACGGATATCCCTTTCCAAAGCAGACATTATAAATTTTCCACTGAAATTCAATCCAACCCCCGGTCAGCTCAAAGCACACAAATCAGAAAACAAAAATGTACCCCAACTATATATTAGGTCAAATATCAACAACTAAAACTTCCTTGTAGAGTCTATTCACCATAGATCTCACTGTCGTATAATTATATTTAAACCAGTTCATCCGTAACATATCTATCTTGAGGGTTACATGCTATACAGCCTGTAAAGGATCATACGATCGTCTACAGGTTGGGACAGAGAAGAATGCTGAAACATAAACCTAGTATGTTCGCTGTGTGGCTGCACACCGCCCCCCCCCCCCTCCCCCCCCCCCCCCCCACCCACAACCCCAGCCCCCCCCCCCCCCCCCCCTCTACCCAAGCCCTGTCACCCCAGTTACATTTATATATTACTCATAATACAGTCTTAGTCTTTTTGCTTAGAGTTAGCAACAAATAATGCATATCATGATCGGACCACCGCCCCATCCACCCTGCTAGGGTGTTGGTTAGTCGGAATCTTCACATTTTGTCATGCCTGAACTTTTTGTGCGTAGCAGATTGAGATTTATGCATTTATAAATGTCAACATTTTATAGAATATGTCGTATTATTTGAGGGGTAAAGAAATACCAAACTAAATCGTTTACATTTGTGCTCCGTGTAACGAACATTGAATTCTGTGACACCAACGGATGTTGTCAATAAATACCAATTATAAATAAGAATTCTTCTTATGAATATATGCAATTGTTCCTGCGCAGCTTAAAGAAAAACGTGGAGTCAGCGATATCTCGGTTATGATTATTATACAATCGGAACGCATTCTCCTGCAATAACGGTCTTGCGTACATCGCATTATCGACACTTATTAAAGGTGGTATCGGACAGTTTGCCAATATTAAACACACGTACCAATATCTAAAGACTGATTTAGGGAATATTGTCAAACCTTTTGCATAAATCCATATTTTAGTCATTATAAAGACGATTTAGAACACTAACTTCATTGTTATACTGTACTAATAGCGAATAAAACCTATAAAAATGTTCAGTATTTCCAACTCTAAAAAAGTGCGATACTGGTATCTGCTAAAATAGATAACGACATCAGAACGGATTATCCGCATGACCATATAAAAGTTAGTGGTCACATGTTTTACTAAGTTTAAAAATAGCCATCTCTGCAGCGTGTCTCGAATAGAAAAAAAAACGTGTTTACAATGACGAGTGAAGATATATCCTTGACTGTTCACTTTAGCATCAGTGAAAAGCATTTTGCAAGACCTTTTCAGGTACCAAGGACTTATTTGGTTACTAGAGATTTGTTATAAACGAAGCTGTCTGATACCACGTTTAAAACGAACAACCAAGTCAAACATCAGCGAAAAACCAGTGTAGCACAACAAGTCACTTAGAACACCCCATATAGGAAGTGTCAGTGTAGCACCACAGGTCACATAGAAGGTCCCTTATTGGTAGAGTCAGTGCGGCACCACAGGTCACATAGAAGGCCCCTTATAGGTAGAGTTAGTGCGGCACCACGGGTCACATAGAAGGCCCCTTATAGGTAGAGTCAGTGTGGCACCACAGGTCACATAGAAGGCCCCTTATAGGTAGAGTTAGTGCGGCACCACGGGTCACATAGAAGGCCCCTTATAGGTAGAGTCAGTGCGGCACCACGGGTCACATAGAAGGCCCCTTATAGGTAGAGTCAGTGTGGCACCACAGGCCACAAAGAAGGCCCCTTATAGGTAGAGTCAGTGCGGCACCACAGGTCACATAGAAGGCCCCTTATAGGTAGAGTTAGTGCGGCACCACGGGTCACATAGAAGGCCCCTTATAGGTAGAGTCAGTGTGGCACCACAGGTCACATAGAAGGTCCCTTATAGGTAGAGTTAGTGCGGCACCACGGGTCACATAGAAGGCCCCTTATAGGTAGAGTCAGTGCGGCACCACAGGTCACATAGAAGACCCCTTATAGGTAGAGTTAGTGCGGCACCACGGGTCACATAGAAGGCCCCTTATAGGTAGAGTCAGTGTGGCACCACAGGTCACATAGAAGGCCCCATATAGGTAGACTCAGTGTGGCACCACAGGTCACATAGAAGGTCCCTTATAGGTAGAGTTAGTGCGGCACCACGGGTCACATAGAAGGTCCCTTATAGGTAGAGTTAGTGCGGCACCACAGGTCACATAGAAGGCCCCTTATAGGTAGAGTTAGTGCGGCACCACGGGTCACATAGAAGGCCCCTTATAGGTAGAGTTAGTGCGGCACCACAAGTCACATAGAAGGCCCCTTATAGGTAGAGTTAGTGCGGCACCACAGGTCACATAGAAGGCCCCTTATAGGTAGAGTCAGTGTAGCACCACAGGTCACATAGAAGGTCCCTTATAGGTAGAGTTAGTGCGGCACCACAGGTCACATAGAAGGCCCCTTATAGGTAGAGTCAGTGCGGCACCACAGGTCACATAGAAGGCCCCTTATAGGTAGAGTTAGTGCGGCACCACAGGTCACATAGAAGGCCCCTTATAGGTAGAGTTAGTGTGGCACCACAGGTCACATAGAAGGCCCCTTATAGGTAGAGTCAGTGTAGCACCACAGGTCACATAAAAGGCCCCTTATAGGTAGAGTTAGTGCGGCACCACAGGTCACATAGAAGGCCCCTTATAGGTAGAGTTAGTGTGGCACCGAAGGTCACAAAGAAGGCCCCTTATAGGTAGAGTCAGTGTGGTTCCACATGTCACATAGAAGACCCCATATAGGTAGAGTTAGTGCGGCACCACAGGTCACAAAGAAGGCCCCTTATAGGTAGTGTTAATGCGGCACCACAGGTCACATAGAAGGCCCCTTATAGGTAGACTCAGTGCGGCACCACAGGTCACATAGAAGACCCCTTATAGGTAGAGTCAGTGTAGCACTATAGGTCACATAGAAGACCCCGTATAGGTAGAGTTAGCGTGGCACCACAGGTCACATAGAAGACCCCTTATAGGTAGAGTCAGTGTGGCACTACAGGTCACATAGAAGACCCCATATAGGTAGAGTTAGTGTGGCGCATGAGGTCACATAGAAGGCCCCGTATAGGTAGAGTCAGTGTGGCACCACAGGTCACATAGAAGACCCCTTGTAGGTAGAGTTAGTGTGGCACCACAGGTCACATAGAAGACCTCATATAGATAGAGTTAGTGTGGCTCCACAGGTCACATAGAAGACCTCGTATAGGTAGAGACAGTGTAGCACCAGAGGTCAGATAGAAGACCCCGTATAGGTAGAGTTAGTGCGGCACCACAGGTCACACAGACGACCTCATATAGGTAGAGTTAGTGTGACGCCACAGGTCACATAGAAGACCCCATATAGGTAGAGTTAGTGTGGCACCACAGGTCACATAGAAGACCTCATATAGGTAGAGTTAGTGTGGCTCCACAGGTCACATAGAAGACCTCGTATAGGTAGAGTTTGTGTGGCACCACAGGTCACATAGAAGACCCCATATAGGTAGTGTTAGTGTGGCTCCACAGGTCACATAGAAGACCTCGTATAGGTAGAGTCAGTGTAGCACCACAGGTCAGATAGAAGACCCCTTATAGGTAGAGTTAGTGCGGCACCACAGGTCACATAGAAGACCTCAAATAGGTAGAGTTAGTGTGACGCCACAGGTCACATAGAAGACCCCATATAGGTAGAGTCAGTGTGGCACCACAGGTCACATAGAAGACCCCATATAGGTAGAGTTAGTGTGGCTCCACAGGTCACATAGAAGACCTCGTATAGGTAGAGTCAGTGTGGCACCACAGGTCACATAGAAGACCCCTTATAGGTAGAGTTAGTGCGGCACCACAGGTCACATAGAAGACCCCATATAGGTAGAGTTAGTGTGGCTCCACAGGTCACATAGAAGACGTCGTATAGGTAGAGTCAGTGTAGCACCACAGGTCAGATAGAAGACCCCGTATAGGTAGAGTTAGTGCGGCACCACAGGTCACATAGAAGACCTCATATACTTAGAGATAGTGTGACGCCACAGGTCACATAGAAGACCCCATATAGGTAGAGTCAGTGTGGCACCACAGGTCACATAGAAGACCCCTTATAGGTAGAGTCAGGGTAGCTCCACAGGTCACATAGAAGACCTAATATAGGAAGAGTTAGTGTGGCACCACAGGTCACATAGAAGACCCCTTATAGGTAGAGTTTGTGTGGCACCACAAGTCAGATAGAAGACCCCTTATAGGTAGAGTTAGTGAAGCACCAGAGGTCACATAGAAGACCCCTTATAGTTAGAGTCAGTGTGGCACCACAAGTCACATAGTAGACCCCTTATACGTAGAATCAGTGTGATACCACAGGTCACAAAGAAGGTCCCTTATAGGTAGAGTTAGTGTGGCGCCACAGGTCACATAGAAGACTCCATAAAGGTAAAGTCAGTGTGGCACCACAGGTCACATAGAAGGCCCCTTATAGGTAGAGTTTGTGTTGCACCACAGGTCACATAGAAGGCCCCTTATAGGTAGAGTTTGTGTTGCACCACAGGTCACATAGAAGGCCCCTTATAGGTAGAGTCAGTGTGGCACCACAGGTCACATAGAAGGCCATTTTTAGGTAGAGTCAGTGTGGCACCACAGGTCACATAGAAGTCCCCATAAAGGTAGAGTCAGTGTGGCAACACAGGTCACATAGAACACCCCATAAAGGTAGAGTCAGTATGGCACCACAGGTCACATAGAAGGCCCCTTATAGGTAGAGCCAGTGTGGCACCACAGGTCAGATAGAAGACCCCTTAAAGGTAGAGTCAGTGTGACACAACAGGTCACATAGAAGACCCCTTATAGGTAGAGTCAGTGTGATACCACAGGTCACATAGGAGACTCCTTATAGGTAGAGTCAGTGTGGCACCACAGGTCACTTAGAAGACCCCTTATAGGTAGAGTGGGTGTGGCACCACAGGTCACATAGAAGACCCCTTATAGGTAGAGTCTGTGTGGCACCACAGGTCACATAGAAGACCCCATATAGGTAGAGTCAGTGTGACACTACAGGTCACATAGAAGACTCCTTATAGGTAGAGTCAGTGTGGCACCATAGTTCACTAGAAGTCCCCGTATAGGTAGAGTGGGTGCTGCACCACAGGTCAGATAGAAGACCCCATATAAGTAGAGTCACTGCGGCACCACAGGTCAGATAGAAGACCCCATATAGGTAGAGTTAGTGTGGCACCACAGGTCACATAGAAGACCCCATTTAGGTAGAGTCAGTGCGGCACCACAGGTCAGGTAGAAGACCCCATATAGGTAGAGTTAGTGTGACACCACATGCCACATAGAAGACCCCTTATAGGTAGAGCCAGTGTGGCACCACAGGTCACATAGAAGACCCCATATAGGTAGAGTTAGTGTGGCACCACAGGTCACATAGAAGACCCCATATAGGTAGTGTTAGTGTGGCATCAATGGTCACATAGAAGACCCAATATAGGTAGAGTAAGTGCGGCACCACAGGTCAGATAGAAGACCCCATATAAGTAGAGTTAGTGTGATACCACAGGTCACATAGAAGGTCCTTTATAGGTAGAGTTAGTGTGGCACCACAGGTCACATAGAAGACCCCATATAGGTAGAGTCAGTGTGGCACCACAGGTCACATAGAAGGTCCCTTATAGGTAGAGTCAGTGTGGTACCACAGGTCACAAAGAAGGCCCCTTATAGGTAGAGTTAGTGCTGCACCACAGGTCACATAGAAGACCCCATATAGGTAGAGTCAGTGTGGCACCACAGGTCACATAGAAGGTCCCTTATAGGTAGAGTCAGTGTGGTACCACAGGTCACAAAGAAGGCCCCTTATAGGTAGAGCCAGTGTGGCACCACAGGTCACATAGAAGGTCCCTTATAGGTAGAGTTAGTGCGGCACCACAGGTCACATAGAAGGCCCCTTATAGGTAGAGTCAGTGTGGCACCACAGGTCACATAGAAGGCCCCATATAGGTAGAGTCAGTGTGGCACCACAGGTCACATAGAAGGTCCCTTATAGGTAGAGTTAGTGCGGCACCACAGGTCACATAGAAGACCCCATATAGGTAGAGTCAGTGTGGCACCACAGGTCACATAGAAGGCCCCTTATAGGTAGAGTTAGTGCGGCACCACAGGTCACATAGAAGACCCCATATAGGTAGAGTCAGTGTGGCACCACAGGTCACATAGAAGGTCCCTTATAGGTAGAGTTAGTGCGGCACCACAGGTCACATAGAAGACCCCTTATAGGTAAAGCCAGTGTGATACCACAGGTCACATAGGAGACTACTTATAGGTAGAGTCAGTGTGGCACCACAGGTCACATAGAAGACCCCTTAAAGGTAGAGTCAGTGCGGCACCACAGGTCACATAGATGACCCCTTATAGGTAGACTCAGTGTGGCACCACAGGTCACATAGAAGTCCCCATATAGGTAGAGTCAGTGCGGCACCACATGTCAGATAGACGACCCCATATAGGTAGCGTTAGTGTGGCAACACAGGTCACATAGAAGACCCCATATAGGTAGAGTTAGTGTGGCACCACAGGTCACATAGAAGACCCCATATATGTAGAGTTAGTTCGGCACCACAGGTCACCTAGAAGACCCCATATAGGTAGAGTTAGTGTGGCACCACAGGTCACATAGAAGACCCCATATAGGTAGAGTTAGTGCGGCACCACAGGTCACATAGAAGACCCCATATAGGTAGAGTTAGTGTGGCACCACAGGTCACATTGAAGACCCCATATATGTAGAGTTAGTGCGGCACCACAGGTCAGATAGAAGACCCCATATAGGTAGAGTTAGTGTGGCACCACAGGTCACGTAGAAGACCCCATATAGGTAGACTTAGTGCGGCACCACAGGTCACGTAGAAAACCCCATATAGGTAGAGTTAGTGCGGCACCACAGGTCACATAGAAGACCCCATATAGGTAGAGTTAGTGTGGCACCACAGGTCACATAGAAGACCCCATATATGTAGAGTTAGTGCGGCACCACAGGTCAGATAGAGTCCCCATATAGGTAGTGTTAGTGTGATACCACAGGTCACATAGAAAACCCCATATAGGTAGAGTTAGTGCGGCACCACAGGTCACATAGAAGACCCCATATAGGTAGAGTTAGTGTGATACCACAGGTCACATAGAAGACCCCATATATGTAGAGTTAGTGCGGCACCACAGGTCAGATAGAGTCCCCATATAGGTAGAGTTAGTGCGGCACCACAGGTCACATAGAAAACCCCATATAGGTAGAGTTAGTGCGGCACCACAGGTCACATAGAAGACCCCATATAGGTAGAGTTAGTGTGATACCACAGGTCACATAGAAGGTCCCTTATAGGTAGAGTTAGTGCGGCACCACAGGTCACATAGAAGACCCCATATAGGTAGAGTTAGTGCGGCACCACAGGTCACTTAGAAGACCCCATATAGGTAGAGTTAGTGTGATACCACAGGTCACATAGAAGGTCCCTTATAGGTAGAGTTAGTGCGGCACCACAGGTCACATAGAAGACCCCATATAGGTAGGGTCAGTGCGGCACCAAAGGTCACATAGAAGACCCCATATAGGTAGAGTCAGTGTGGCACCACAGGTCACATAGAAGACCCCATATAGGTAGGGTCAGTGTGGCACCACAGGACACATAGAAGGCCCACTTTGACATGTCCCTTATTTCCTAATTTAATCTTGTTCGTTGCTGTGCACTATATATATATTCATTGTTGTTTTTTGCTACACAGGTACGCTTGAATTTTTTTAAAAATCCAGCACAAGACTCGCCAGATCTATTCAAAAACAAATTACGGCATACCTGATGTCCGCCAAAAACGAGTCCGTAAATATTGTAGTATTTTCATTTTGAATGTTATTTTTATAACCACATTTTATATCGGTACAAAACATAATATCTAACAACACGTTTTGCATGGAAACACAGGTTTTCGAGTCCACCAACTATGTGGTGACATAGAACGAACGTACCAGCTTGCCTACAACATCTCGATTGGGCTATCCGAGAACGGACCGTATAACAGTACCGTAGGTAAGAAAAATTGATGGATCATAACCGCCACTATGAAAACGGGCAAACTTGTAGCACATTCCTAACATCTTTACCAATTCTACAAACATCAACGATGATAAAGCAGATGATTACACATACAGAAAGTCACCATTCTTTAACAAGGAATCGCCTACTTCTACACACTTTACACCTAAAAGTGGTTGTGACGTGCATCAAGACTTTAACATAGAATCTAACACAGAATTTAAATATCTCAACGTTAGCCATACCGAAACACTTTTATAAATAATGGTGAACTGAACTGTGTAACAAGTCTATCAAATATTATCATTAAGGAGCTGCTAAGTAAATTGCTGTTGTTATCGATAACAGAACAGACTATGGGGGAGGAGGTGCTAAGACGACTATCTGATGAAAAATATTATCAACGGGTTGGCATGTAATAACTATTAAACATAAATGAAGGAAAACATAATACATGATATACACAAAAACAACGAGACTTATAAGCAGGTTTTGAATTTGATTTGTTTACAAAATTCGCAAGACAATCTATTTTTTATATTCTTCCAACCAAACACAAAAAACTCTAATTTACCTTTTTATCTACCTTAAGGTATCCACAGCGACCTATTGTTTTGTCTTACAGAAAATATTTCTAAACATGTTGACTACATTTTACAGCCTATTGTGCAGTCTCTGCCATCAGATATTACAGCTTTTTTATAAACAAGAGACATTTGTTCTTGCTTTTAAAAACCTTCGAGTCCCGGTCTGTTATCATGTGGGGAGGTTTCCCAACTAACCTGTCGTGCGCGTATTTTATCTGTTGATAATATTTTGTGTCTGAAAGAGACTGTGCTTCAAAACAATTGTGTTGATTTTAACAATAGATATTACTTATCAGAAAATGGGCACTGACAAGAGTATGGTCCCATACTATGCACGTTTCATGAGCAAATTAGAGAAATATTTAATGAAAAATTTCCTCATACATGGTTAAGATTTTAGGTGATAATTTTTATAAGTTGGTTATATTTCTTAAGTGATTTGCATAATTTTATTAATTCTCTCATTCGAGTCTTACGTTTAGTTATACAATATCTGAAACAAAAGTAACATTTCTTGATGTTGATGTTAGTCTATCTAAAGACAATTATTTTACTTTCTCAGTTCACGTTAATCCAACAATTATCCATCAGTTTTTTAGATATGATTCTTATCATTCTTGAACATGTAAAACAGCATCGTTTTCATGATATAATAGCAAATCTTTAATATAATTGAAAACGTACTTTCTTAATAGAAACTACCCAGAATGTGTCATTGATGAACCATTTGAAAAAAAAATATAATACCTTTAACAAACTGAAGCTTTATTATCTTCGTTAGATCGCATAAATACGCCTTTTGTTGTTGAGTTAAACAGGTCTCTACGAAACATTGGTTTTAACAAATACTGTAATCTTCTCAATCTACCAAAAATCCATCTTCTCAAGCATTACACAAATCCAAACCTATTGTTACTTTCAGACGCCCTGTTAGTATAGGTGTTGCTATTATTAGAACTGAATTTAAAATAGGTACAAACGATCAGTATACTTCATCTATATGTTACTGGCCAAGATGCACGCATTGTTCTAGCATTGAAGAAAGTAAATTCTTTTCAATTTCACAAAATGGTTGGATACATTGTTTTAAGTTATTTATCTTGTTACATGTGCGTCAAACCAGTCAACTAGTTTCGAGACGCATGAATGGTTGCAGATTTGATATTCGGATCTTTACTGATGCTGCATTTGCAACTAATCTTTCAATTCACTTAAAGATTTCCCATTTCAGCCAATAGACAATGTCACTAATGATATGTGTTGTCTCTTGAAGGGAAGTTTGTGGATACACATACATGATATATTAATACCAAATGGTCTGAAAACTCAAGTTTTGTTCAATATTTTTACATCTCTTAAATTGTTTACTATGTATCTAACAATATAGTTAGAGCCAGTATTGCACCACAGGTCACATAGAAGACCCCTTAGCTTTTTTCTACAAATCATGTTCTGTTAACATTTTCTCAATGCATTTTAATATCTGCTGTTGTAGCTACATTAGTGTTTGTAAACTATAAGTTACAATTTTACGCCAAACCTGATGATGTACGTGACACCATTTTGTAACCATGGTGACATGATGTCAACAAAATCTAAATAAAACAGAAAAAAATTCGCTAAAATCGAACACATGTCTAAGCTTGATTAATATTTTATTGACTTTTGAGATGCAATTCAGTACATTTCTGTATCGCTGCATTGCTGCGTTTGCTTCGCATAACCTTGCTATAAGGATATGATATAAAACACTAATGTTAATATATACAGCCATTATCGGCCCAGAGAACAGCCGTGAGGCCCATGTCGTGTCCAGCCTTCTCAGTTCGATCCCCAAACATATCCGACCATTGCAAGTTGGCTTCTCAACCACAGCCCAATCCCTCAGTAATCGAAGAATCTATTCGAACTACTTCAGAGTTATTCCGAATGACGACATTCAAGTGAAGGTTTGGAAAACTATTGACTTGCCAACCATTTAATCTTTTGAACATAAAGTACATATTTTAAACATGTCATTGCCTTCTATGTATACTTGTTTGTAAAAAGTTATTTTATTCGTATATACTTAACTTTGATGGAATATTTATTAATATGCACAATTGGAAAGAAAGCCAACAGACAGTGATACAATTACAATTAATACATAACACAATAATGCAAAATGGTCGGTCTCCTAACTGCCGACTGATTATTCCAAGGCGGTAACTAATTTAAATTTATTGTATATGTAATATGTCGTATGCAAGTATTATTTTGTTGCTTTAATGTGCAACTTTAATGATTTTACAGAAGCCTTATTAAATTGTAGTGATAGATAAAAACAAATATCAGTTATATAATTCAGTTATGAATTTTCATTTGTATGCTTAACTATGAGGTCATTTATTGTTTTTCCTGTCGTTTCTAGTTTTTATCTGCTGCTAGCGTCATTTTGGTTGCACGAGATTTCACGAGACAAATGTCGGATTTCCACCTTTGCTGTCCAGAGTTGTAGACTCTATGTTTCTGTGTAAGACTGAATGTCTTAAATATGACTTTTATTGCCAGACATCGTTTATTCTGTGACTTTTGATTTTTATAAACGTGGCAAATATTTTCAAATATTTTCCTTCTAGGCCATGAAAGCATTCATGAAAGCCTTGGACTGGACATACCTAGGTTTAATATACCAGAACGACTTGTACGGTGCAGATGGCGCGGCAGCGGTACAGAACAGTGCAGCTGACCAGCGTTCCAACCTCTGCTTCCCTCACGTTTCTGCTGTTGACATCGAAGCCACTGATGAACATATAAAAGAAACACTCAGAGATGTGTTCAGGAAGTACCCAGGGAGCAATGACCCACCTGACCCGCCGGTTTCCGGCTTTATTGCCCTCGCCAACACCAAGCTAGCACAAGCTATACTGGAGGTCCTTCGTGAGGAGAATGCCACAAACATAACGTCAATGTTGTGGTCCGAAGCTTTCCCTGTCCATGAAGCATTGCAAGAAAACTATACAGAAGTTACCAAACATATCTACGTCATGACGCCTCCAAAACCTTACATACCAGAGTTTTCTCAATTCTGGAATTCTATGTACCCTAATATATCGATGGTTGGCCTTGACTGTGGCTTAACTTGCTCAATATCCGCCAACAGAACCAATACCACCTGGCAAACGCCATTTTCTTCCTATGCAATCCAAGCCACGATGGCGATTGTAACTGCGATTAACCTAGTTCGCAAGGACATAATAAACTGTCCTAACTGTGTTAACCTTGCTAAGACAAGAAAGAGTCTTTTTATTGAAAAGCTGCAGCAAGTGCAGGAACATGAGATGGACTTCTCAGTTCTAAATATAACCCACTTCAAAGACATGAGATTGTCTTTTCCTAACAACGGAAGTGACGCCACTAGGAGTCGATTGAGAGTGGGGCTGGAGGCAGACTACAATGTGTATCGGAAGAAACCGTGCAATGACAATTTAGCATACTCATGCTACGAAAAGGTAATATACATGAATGCTTTTTATTGCCTTTGTTACAGTGATATCAATCCATAGGATTCCTATTTATTAAATATTACCATTTGCTTCATGGTTTTAAGGTGTACCTGTCGATAAATCCAGCAGAAACGAGAAATTCTGGAACACTGCTTAATTATCACTAACATGCAGCAAATGAAACTCCAAACAAGATCCTGGCGTATATTTTAGGCCTAAATACTTTATCCATTCGCAGGTGTTTGAGTACTTTGAGCCCAACAACAGTTTTAGAATTGAAAACCCGTCGATATTATCAGATCCTAAAGCCCAGTGCCCAAACAGATTTGTGTGTTCAGCGTGTGCGGTCCCGTCTAATGAAGGCATAGAGATACAAGAAGCCAGTTCGGATGGCAGTGACATGTACCTCGTGGGACTTGCCCCAGTACATACAGCGTCAGGTTGGCCTCATTACCCGTAATGTTCTCTATTGGTATACACCCCATTATATTAATATATTGGTGTACATGCCATTCTATTTAATAACATCATGCATATGTAAATAGACGAATCGATAGAGACTAAACGGTAAAAAGTATAGATCCTAAACAGACCACTTCCAGCGTGTTTCTTTCTGAATCTACACTATTTGCATATGCACACCAATTTAGTAAGAGTTGATGTGACATAAACCTTATCCTAATGCCTTCATGCATATTACCTTTGTTTATAATTATAAATTTGAAAATAATAGGTAGAATTATTTAAAAGCTGCAATGGTAGCCTTGACATATCAAATCTAAAACAAAAACTACTGCTAATACAACAAACATACAATGTGGTCTTTGTTACCCGAATATGACAACAAGGAAACCTTACATTAAAGAATAAAGAAAACAATTATTGTATAATTTAACTTTTATCTTAGTAGCAGACTGTTATTATAACGATGATTGAAATGCCAGTATTCAAAAATAGTATAATACCACATAAGATAATCAATCAACTGCATAGATACCCGTTGTATGGATGTAACTGATGTATGTGGTAATATTGGTTTTCAGTGTCTAAATCACATCTGCAAATTCGGCACGTTTAGCAGTTACGTTTTATTGTAGATATACCACTCGCGTGTGGAGGAGTAAAAAATGGAGGATTTGACGTCTCCGAAGCACTTAAGTTTAGTACAGACACGATAACAAAAAGTCATCCTGATATGCGGCTTGGGATAATCATCGTAGACTCCTGCAACGATCCTCAAATCGTTCTTAACCGTGTTATCAGGATTCACAACCAAGGCGTCTTCAAAGATGGCAAATATCAGAAGGTTCCCATTCTGGGATTCATAGGTGGCTGGGTCAGCGATGTTTCTCTCGCAGTGGCAAACGCTTTGACAAAGCTAGGGTATGTCCAGATTTCCTACGGAGCGTCCAGTCCGCTATTGTCAAACCGGAACTTGTATCCCTATTTTATGCGGATTATACCATCGGATGTTAAACAAGCTATTAAAATGCTCGAGATTGTCAAAGCTTCCGGGTCAAATTTAGTGCAAATCTTATACAGTGACACGGCCTATGGTCGAGGTGGCAGAGATTCTATAATTAAGTATGCGGAAGAACATGGGATATGTGTCGGGCAAACTGTGGCTGTAGAGCAGATGGACAATCTGAACACCACGACCATCATCAAGGCTTTGAGTGTGAATGGTAGTCCAAAGATCATAATGGTTTTCATCAGCTCGTTCGATGTAGCTAAGTTGATCAATGATTTAGACGTTCTTGCTGGACAGGGGTACATTTATGTCGCTTCAGAGGCATGGGGTAACAGGGACATCATTGCGAATACGAAGAATCTAAAAGACACCATCACCATAGCCCTGGAAATTCCAATGGATGATAGTCTCAAGCGTCATTTTCAAAGCCTTAATGTTGAGAAGAGCGACTCATTATGGCTGTACGAATATACGCAACATTACTTTGACTGTTATTTCAGTTGGAGTTATGACAAAAAGACAGCAAACAGGGAATGTGGGTAGGTTCGCTTTTAATTTTAATTGATTATTATTTCTTTGTTAGAGGTCTTCTTATCGTTTATTCTGCTGTCGTCATCTTTTTTGTTTCGTGGTCTTCTATTCTAGCAAGATGCCATTTTCGTTGAGAGCAACTTGCGTATAACAGAACAAATCCTATTTATATAAAACAGTCGTAATGAAAAACTAGAAAATAAATTATATACAATTTAGTGTAAGGGTGCAATTTATGAGCAAGCTGTGAGGACCAACTCTAATCTAAGCGTCCATTTTTGTACAATTTATAACATTATTTTTTCAGATCCGATGACACGTTCAAAGTGTGTACTCAGCCCACAAAGGCTTGCTTCAAAGTAGAAACGTGGGCACCGTTTACCAGATGGGCAATTGAGGCGATGGTGTATGGGGCTCGAGAGGCGTTGCGGCAAATGTGTAACACCACATCAAGTATCTGCGACACATTCCGCTCAAATCCGTTACAAGTAATCGAAAAGATAAGGCCAGTGAAGTTGCCGTACAATGGCCGAATAGATAAACCCGTATTTGACGATAACAATGATGGGCTCATAGAGTATACAGTGTATCAAATCATCATAGAAGACACGGTGCCCAAGTATACGGAGGTATCATGCATTTTGTTTATTTTCTATTTAATTAAATATTTAAGACCCTGTACACTATACTACTAATCCACTGACTGTGTACTGTACCGGGAGTGCTGTCTTCTGGAGACAGTGTACTGTAACTTAAGTGATAGTACTGCCTTCCGGGGACAGCTTACTGTACGGGAAATCATAAGTGCTACCTTTCAGAGACGATGTACTATACGGGAAGTCCTAGTGCTGCCTTTCTGGGACTGTTTACTGTATGGTAAGTAATAGTGCTCCCATGAAGAGACAATGTACCGTACGGGACGTCATACCGATGCATTTCGGCGAGAGTTTACTTTATGGGAAGACAAAGCCCCTCCATTCGAAAAACAGTTTACTGTATGGGAAGCCATAGTGCTTAATTCTAGCGGCAGTGTACTACACAAGAAGTCATAGCCATGCCTTCCAGAGACAGTGTACTGTACCGGACCGGAAGTCATAGTGCAACATTCCAGAGACATTCTATTATATGGGGAGTCATAGTGCTACATTCCGGAGACAGTGTTCTGTACAGGAAGTTATAACCATGGCTTCCAGGGACAGTCTTCTATACGGGGTGTCATAGCCATACCTTCCAGAGACAGTGTATAGTACAGAACTTCATACATTTGCCTTTTGGAAACGGTGTAATGTACGGAGGTCAAAATGTTTCATTCTAGAGATAGTGTACTAAACGGGGTGTCACAGTGCTGCCTTTCAGAGATAGTTTACTGCATGGGAACCCATATCCCCGCCTTTCGAAAAACAGTGCACTGTACGGGAGTTCGTAGTGCTAAATTTCAGTGACTTTACTGTACAGGGAGTCATAGCCTTGCCCTTCGGAGACAATGTACGGTACAGGGAGTCATACTTCTGCCTTCCGGCGACAGTGTAATGTACGGAAGGTCAAATGGCTACATTCCGGAGGAGACAGTCTATTATACTGGCAGTCATAGCCCTGCCTTCCAGAGACAATATACTTTAAAAAAGGCATTGCTATACCTTTCGGAGACAGTGTACTGTACGCGAAGTCATACTTCTGACTTCCGGAGACAGTGTACTGTACGAGAAGTCAATCTTACTTCTGACTTTCGGAAACAGTGTACTGTACGGGAAGTCAGTCATACTTCTGACTTCCGAAGACAGTGTACTGTACGGGAAGTCAGTCATACTACTGACTTCCGGAGACAGTGTACTGTATGGGATGTCATACTTCTGACTTCCGGAGACAGGGTATTGTACGGGAAGTCATACTTCTGACTTCCGGAGACAGTGTAGTGTACGGAAAGTCATACTTCTGACTTCCGAAGACAGTGTACTGTACGGGAAGTCAGTCATACTTCTGACTTCCGAAGACAGTGTACTGTACGGGAAGTCAGTCATACTTCTGACTTCCGAAGACAGTGTACTGTACGGGAAGTCAGTCATACTACTGACTTCCGGAGACAGTGTACTGTATGGGATGTCATACTTCTGACTTCCGGAGACAGGGTACTGTACGGGAAGTCATACTTCTGACTTCCGGTGACAGTGTACTGTAAGGGAAGTCATACTTCTGACTTCCGGAGACAGTGTAGTGTACGGAAAGTCATACTTCTGCCTTCCGAAGACAGCGTACTGTACGGAAAGTCAGTCATACTTCTGCCTTCCGGAGACAGTGTACTGTACGGGAAGTCATACTTCTGCCTTCCGGTGACAGTGTACTGTACGGGAAGTTATACTTCTGCCTTCCGAAGACAGTGTACTGTACGGGAAGTCAGTCATACTTCTGCCTTCTGGAGACAGTGTACTGTAAGGGATGTCAAAGTGTTAAATTCCAGTGACAATGTACTGTACTGAAGTCATAACCTTACCTTCCGGAGACAGTGTACCTTACGAGGAGTCATAGCCCTGCCTTCCGGAGAAAGTGTAATGTGCAGTCAATTATAGCCATGCTTTTAGGAGACTGTGTATTGTACGGGAAGTCATAGCCATGCCTTTCGGTGACAGTGTATTTTACGGCGAGTCATAGTCCTATCTTCCGGAGACATTGCACTGTACGGGGAGTAATAGCCCTGGCTTCCGGTGACAGTGTGCTGTACGAAAAGTCATAACTCTACCTTCTTGAGAATGTGTACTGTAAGGGAAGTCATTGCTCTATCTTCCGGAGACAGTGTACTGTACGGGAAGTCATAGCCCTATCTTCCGGAGACATTGTACTGTACGGGAAGTCAAAGCCCTATCTTTCGGAGACAGTGTACTGTTCGAGAAGTCATAGTGCTGCCTTCAGTGTACTGTACATGTTTTCATAGTGCTGCCTTTTGGAGACAGTAAACTGTACAATAGTCAAAATGCTGACTTCAGGAGACTGTGTACTGTACAGGAAGTGACAGTGTTGCCCTCTGGAGACAATGTACCGTAACTGAAGACAGTGCTGCCTTACGGAGACAATGTACGGGAAGTTATTGTGCTTCCTTCTGGAGAGATTGTACTGTATGACATTGTACTGTATGTGAAGATATAGGCTGTATAAAGTTGTAAACAACTAACATTATACCGGCGCCACACCCCTCCAATTTTTGGGTCTTAGATTCGAACCAAACAGTTCATCTGAACTTTTCTAATAAGAAATACCAGCTAGGCGTTTGCAAAGGAACTCATCGGTATTTTCTATATTTAGAACTGTTGGATACAAAGTCACGATAAGACAACGGAAGTAAATTAATGAAACATAATACCAAGTCTTTCATATGCTACGAATAACCAGTCTGACCAGTTAACACATGTATTGGAGCGTTATGTTACATATTGTTATCTTTATAGCTTACACATCTTTTCTTCTCTTCTAGATGGAGACTGCCTTCATATTCAATGCGTCACGGTGCAACAATATAGACAATGACTTGTGTAGCCGATGTTTTGGTTATAGGTGATTATTGTTTCCTGGTAATAGTTATCAATCATGAAATCTAGTGATGATGATGATGATGATTGATGATGATGATGATGCAATAGTTAAAAAATTTAATACTAATATAATAACAGATAAAAAGAATGACTACAGCGAAGATGAACATGATTGTTTTGGTATCAATGATGCGTAGAATGACATCGCTTTTGCTTTCCCGCTGATCCTGAGCATCATGATGATGATGATGATGATGATGATGATGATGGTGACGATAATGATGATGATGATGATGATGGTGGTGACGATAATGATGATGATGATGATGATGATGATGATGATGATGATGATGATGATGATGATGATGATGATGATAATGATGATGATAATGATGATAAAGATGACGATAATGATGATGATAATGATGATGATGATGATAATGACAATGATGATGATAATAAAGATGACGATAATGATGATGATGATGATGATGATGATGACGACAATTATGATTCCTGTGCTTTTTGATGATAATGATACTGTCAATTTTTTTTCAGTCTTGCAAGCCCTGTGAATTCAGAATCGAAAAGAAGCACAGGTTTCTGGGTGCTCCTGGCTTTCTTTCTTATACTTTTAATCGTTGTGAGTGTCCTTGTTATTATAATTATCTGCAGTCGGAAAAGAAAAATCTTGGTTTGCCATTGCGTAGATGGTAAGTATAACACTACTTTCATGAAAATTGAAACATTCAAAAACCAACACTATTAAGTTTTTGAAGAGCTTCCTGCAATTTTCTTTTTAAATGAAACTGATGCAGCAGATGCGATGATGACTGTGACGATGATGGTGATGATGATGACGATGGCGGTTATTATTATTATAATAATAATAATTATTATTATTATTTTATTATTATTATTAGGATGACGACGACAACGACGACGACGATGATGATTATGATGATGTAGATGACGATGGTGCTGCGGCTGATGGTGATATGGTTATACTTATGTCGTTGCAGATACTGCCGTGGACTACAACGACACCTATATGAATGTGGTCCCTGCCAACTACTTACACGCTGCTCCCGATCATCAGCATGGTGTGCTAAACCAAACAGATGGCGAAACACAGCCATATGACAATACAACCTACTTACACGCTACTCTCGACCACCAGCATGGTGAGCCAAACGAAACTGAAGGCGAAACACAGCCATGTGATAATACAGACATGCACATGTAATGTACTCGTGTGTGCCCTCAGTACCAGGTGTAGATTGCTGATGTAGCCAGTTTACTTACGCCGTGTCAGGTCAACACCGACTACAACTGAAAAATGAATGAAAATTGATAATAGCGAAAAGAATTTCATAAACAAAATTTTTGACAGCGTTTGTTTCTTTACAGTAAAACTTGCATTTCATCATCGGTTTGATCCACAAAGAAATTCGATTTCAGAATCTGCATTCTGTAAAATCGCCCAATGAACAACTGACCACAATTTCCGAGCGTTAATAAAGAGAGAGTATCTAAACGTTGATAAAAATCACTGTATCCCGTTCTCTTCTCGAGTGCAAAATAATGCCTACACGTTATACTGCTCGCGGTATGGCCGTCAGTTGGTTTCTGTGGTTGCGGCCTTCGTTGTTAGGATATCCCCAGGCGATGATGCCATGGTCTGATTATATTGCAATTGTGATGTTGTTTGGAAAGTTAACTAGATGGTCATTCGCTTTCGTGTACTTTCTGTTCTGCTGCTTGCATGTTTTAACCGTACAAGTGTCGTCAAAGATTTGAAGAAAGTAAACGCACCTGTTTGTTTAATGTCACAAAATTACATGTTATATAAACGATGCCTTTTTTGAATACCATGACAATGTATTATGTTTTATCTATTTTTGTGGTTTTATCGCAATTATGCTAGGTTTTTGTGCATCGAAGCTGTCGAAAACTCTTGTCATATTTTTTTCAAAATTGTATCTAACTATATGTTGAACTGTAAATAATACAAACTAATACGAGCATCTATGCTTATGTATCATAACGATTGTTTCCGAACCTAATTTCTAAGAAAACTAAAATCTATCTATGTGGCGGTTAAATCATGCATCAGTACAAACACAAATCTTTCTTGCATAATACTCTTGGTTTAAAGCAAGAGAACCATTATCCTCATTCTCTTACCTTTTGTAAACGATACGCTCAAAATACTGATGTAAATTCTCTAACTTACAAAATCTATGGTATTGTATCTAGGCCATGCTAATACCCATGGTCACGAAACAAGCACGAACGCCACTGTTCCGACCAGTTAAATGGAATAAGACAGGCCGTTCAACCATGTCAAGGTTTCGTGAAAGTCTTGATGACTTACTTAATACATCCACTTTTGACGGTAAAGGCATAACCAAAAACGAAAAGTATCATTTTTAACTAACTGTATTCATATCGCACCAGACCATTGTTTGCCAAGATCCCACTTTGAGCCTTATTTAAAACATTATTGGGACAGTACTTTACAGAAGCTACATGCAGATATACGTTTTAAACGGTTAAGTTGGCTTCCAGATGGAAGACCGCATGGTTCGTTGAGCTTATATAATTCGAGTAAAGAAGCTAAAAGGCGGTTCCGGGCATATCATCGATCGGTCGCAAATGATGTTTAAATCTCATATAGATGTGGCATCTTTAGTGGATTTTGGTTTGTTCTGGAGATTATTTAATAAGAACGGGTGTGGTGGGGGCGGGTCGAGGGGTGGGGGTCTCATCCTCTGTTTCTGGACATGATATGAAATTTAATGACCAAATTCTACGCGATCCAAATCGTAATGTTCAATCATGGGCTTATTATTTTGCTACCTTATACATGTATAATGATACGGATCAGCATTCTTAAAACTCTACGTTTAGCAATGAAATAAACATTATTGATAAGTAGAGGTGCGAGCGAGACTTCATGCTTCTATTCTGCACCTCGTTAACCAGAATCTTATAATGTCGTACGTTCCTGTTACCCTTAAAGAAGGGTGTATCGTTACGATGTTTAAGGGAGGCAATAAGAGAAAGGATGACCCTTAGAACAATAGGGCTATAACTTTGTCGTCTTGTCTTATAAAGCTTTATGAGAAAGTTTTACTTGGAAGGATCAAAAACTAATAACAATACCCTTACATCCTTTACATGGTGGGTTTCAAGAAGGCATGGGATGTATCATGTCTCTTTTCTTAGAACTTTTGACAGAGCGTGGCACAACGGTTTATTCTTTAAGTTGAGGCAAATGTGGATAAAGGGACAGTTGTGGTATGTAATCGTAAATGTGTACGATGACATGTCCAGTTGTGTATTGTATAAAGGGCGCAAGTCCAATCGGTTTGCAATACTGGAGGGTACATGTCAGGGTAGCTCTGTCTCGCTATTTTTGTATCTTTGTTTTATAAACGATCTAATTCAACAACCAGTAAATCTTGGCGTGGGATTTTCAATCCCTGGCTGTAGTGTGTGTGCCCCAACAGTTGCTGGTGATATGCTTCTTCTATCATTGTCCATTAGAGGCCTCCAGTCTCTGATTGATTGTTGTTATAATTATGCATGCAACTGGCGCTTCCGGTAAAATGCAACTAAATGTGCCATTATGGTCTTCAACGAGTCTAGGATCTCATACTTGAAATCCACAAGGGCTTGGTACCTAGGGATTGACACAATACATGAGGTCGAAAGTTATTGTCATCTAGGCATTTTTACGTATGTACAGTACAGTCAGAGAGAGTATTTATAAACGCTTTTCTGTTAACTAATATAAAACCCAATATTGATATTATTGTATTGTCCTACGTGATAATTTGGGATAGCATTACTATTGATTTGTATATGCTTAAAACATGTACTGCTGTTTCAAGCAATAAAATATTGAATTGATTCATATTAAATGCAATTTTCTGTTTAAGAATAATAGATTTGTAGTCTTTACACTTTGCTTTAACAAATAATAAGTTTTCGTTTGATTTGTACTTTTTTGCTATTTACAAGCGTTTTGAAGTTCGTTAAATAGGGCGTCTATGTTAGAAGACCTTCTTCTTATACATAATAATTTTTGCAACATTTTATATTGTATTTTTCTCGGGTACTTTGTGCTATCTCCATACATTTGCTACATGATAAAGTATGGGTGCGACAGGTAAATCAGTTTTTTTTTTGTGAGATGGGTAAAACTAGTTGGTTATTTGTAGTAAACAAATTACGAAGAGGTGGTTAGCAATAATAGCTTACGTACGATTCTTATTTCCATTTTTGAAAAAAATGCACACCTAGGTCTTTAACGGATATAGCTGTCGCTTGGGCTTATTGATATAAAAAAAACGTATTTTGCATGGCCACGACATTCAAATATCATATTTCTTGTTTTTGATAAATTATGTTTCAATTTCCAAACATGACAATATATTTCAGTATCAGATACGATGAATTGCAGTGATTCAGGTTCAAGTGCAAATGCAACGGCACCATCTGCGAACAGAAACAGCAGAAAAATGTTGCATATTGCTTATATTTACCTGCCCGTCTATATTTCGATTTATATAATCTACGATATTGTTGATATAAAACAGGCATAAAATAGTGCTGGCTGGGTCGATTGTAACAAACTACAGTAAAACAAACACATCAAACAGAGCTTCTCAGGCTCGATCACAATGTAATATATTTAAGCTCTTGTTTGCATAGCTTTTATTTACATTATTATTACTAAATTTATACTCGTTTTGTGTTGTGTTTTTATGCTTCACCTATTCCATTTATGTGCCTTATCATATATGGCATACATGAGGTATGTTCTTGTCTTGTCTTTGTTTCGACAAAATTTGTTATTTAATTGCAAACAATCGTTTGTAAATTTACACCATATACAGCCTTTGTATTAGGCTCAATGTTCCGGAAGGAACATGATGTGTGGCCGCTCCTGCCTTCTTTTTCTGTTGTGATTATTTTTGAAATCTAGTTCAACATTTAAATATGTTAACGGTTATGATTTCTTCAATTATTACTTTTAGTTTTTAGCTTTACCTTTCGAAGAAAAAATGCCACTTACAACCCTCTTGTCGGCGTTGGTAAACCTCTTCTTAAGGTCTGTTCCTCAGAAAAGGTATTCAGTTCAATCAGTCTACTTACAAACTGTGTTGTAACCTTTTGAGAAAACTACAAAATACATCAAAATCGTCATGCACATTGAGTACGATTACATAATTCAATTGTTACACGATTGTTTTTCGATAGATTAACACTTAAAAACAACATTTGGCTTATGGTAAACTTTTAAATGAATTGTATGGTTATCTAGAGTTGTTTGTTTTTTTCATTTGGGGTGTGGGGAGTTGTTGTCCGCCTTGCCAAATTTGCGGGGCGCCGAGGGGGTGAGTTTGGCCGCCTTAGCGAATTTGCTGGGGGTGGATTTTAACGGAGGGGATCCTGTCCAGCTATGCCAAAATAAGCGGTAGGAGTTTTGTCCGGGTGGGAGAGAAGATTTAGTCCAGCTCCCGATGGATGACTCTTATTAAAAAAAAGGATAATGACAAGACAACAAGGGCAAGGCAACTCGTTGATATTCATTGGACTTGTGGCAAGAAATATCTGGCCTCATGAAATGTAGCAAAGACTATTTTCCCTCGTGAAAATGTGGCAAAGACTATTTGCCAATATGGAAAGGTAGCAAAGACTGATTGCCCTCATGGAAAGGTGATAAAGTCTATTTGGCATTTTAAAAAGTAGCAAAGACTATTTGCTAACATGGAAAGGCGGAAAGGCTAATTTCCCTCGTGAAAAGTCTTAAAAGAATGTCATTCATCAGGCGCGAGCTGCTCAATTGTGTCCGAAACACACCGCTAGGAAGTACCTTTGTGAAAAATTGACTAGATGGCCAGTCAGGAATTAACCTCAGTATTGGAAACGTCCTAGTCAATAACTCAAATCAGTACAGCAGTCCATTTAGAGAGACACAGAGACAGACAGACATGCAGAGAGACAGACAGAAAGACAAGGAGACAGAGAGAGAATGCGAAGGAGAGAGGGGGAGAGAGGAAGGGAGAGTATAGCGATAGTCCTACATGGTTTATCTGAAAATTGATCATATCTTTGTCATAGGTGGCGAGTAGTATACTACACAGAGGGGTTCTTAGACAACCATCTCTAGGAGGCCCTAATTTTCTTAAAGAGGTTAAACCGCCTCACCGCCCCCCCCCCGCTGAGCCTCAACACTTGGAACAGAGGGTCAATTCAATGTCGACTTGTACTGAGGCCATCTGATGGCACACGGCACACTATATGGTCCACAAAAGGGGTCAACGAGATAACCGTTGTTGATAAGGACTGCTTCTTCTCAAAGGTAGACAAGGTGGGAACGACCATGTGGTCGAAGCAGCCGAGGCACGAAGGTGCTCCAGGCGCTGTCTACTCTCGGATCCTGTTGGAGATGCTCTATGTGCGCTTTTCTAGAGGTCTCTCAGTCGTAGGAAGAAACGCCGCAGTGCCTGTCTCCAGGGGTTTCTGCAGCTCGTTTCCGGGTTAAGGTTGCCAACGTTTTGACTTGCCACGTGCTATTTCGGGCTGTCAGATCTGAAGTCTGTGCGATGCGTGCACGCCCCTAAGTCCTCCTGAGTTGGGAAATATCTTCTGTTTCCAGTCTGTCACCGGGTCTACGTCAAACTCATGAAAAATACGTTGGCTATATGGTATTAGGTGTTTGAGAGCGGATCCCAGGAAATGTCTCCTGCGAGAGCCACCTTCATCTTCTCAAGAAGCCGCCTTATGGTGTGATACGCATGAGAGGCCTTAATTAGCTGTTAAGGCGGGTTGTCAATGTGGTCCTGAAATGAGACCCCGCCCAAATGGGCCTTACTGTCTTTTAAATGTCCCGCACGTTCGCTGTGAAGGCCACGTTATCGCCTTCTGTGATGAAGAGAGTCAAGAGGTTCTAGCTTCTAGATTGCGCTGGTAGACGCCGCCGGTCTTATACGCCACTATTAAAGGAAACCGGAATGTCACCGTATCAACTCCAAGATGCTCCAGACGATCACAGACATAACGCATGGTGCTTCAACTCTTCAAAAGCCAATCGAAAACAAATGTGGGTCTCTTAGGGTCTGTCTGCAGTCTATCAACTACGGTGTCGGGTGGTACGATAAATCATCCTCACAGAGGATCGACGACAGTGGGAGAAACAGCTTATTACTTCAACCTCAGCTGTGGTCATTCGACGATGTTAAGGAGTGTATGTAATCCGCTCTCCAAGGCGTTAGTATAGAGGCCAATAAAACCAATGACCGGGTTGCTATGTCTGATGGCGTTGTGTCAGTAGAACTATGGAAAACGCCTTGGTCTTGACTCTATGACGAGGCCGCCTAGACCTATTCATTCGTTGGACCTAAGCCCCATCAAGCAGCTGTTTATATACTTAGACCAGCTCAACACCGAGTCAAACACCCTCAACGGGGCTCCTAGCAACCCTTTAGCTGTTGTTAGCGTTGGCGGGTTTGCATTCGGGAATATCAAATTGCTCGCGTTTCCAAACCCTGTGTAAAAACGCTTGCAATCTGGGACTATGTCTGAATTGTTTCTCTCATTTTAAGACGGCAAACCATAGACAACCTAGACTGGTCTTCCGATCAGTGTTGTACTTGAAATAATGTGACTATCTTCGGCGGCCATGGTGGCGTTCGGGAGACCAGCGCGGATCGTTCTGATTATGCCAAACCCTCCTATGTTGGTGATATAGTGGAAGAGATAATAGCACCAAACCTCTCTGAGTGTGTAAAACGCTCCTGTGTTGATGGAAGAATGAAGCAGAAAGCAGCCCAAAACCTCTCTGAGTTACTCAGAAGAACTCCTGATAGTGGCATTGATATAGGTAGTAATTTAGTCAAAAACGTCTGGAATCCAGGGGAATTTAAAGATGTCATCACCTTGCATATTCTTCAACAAGCTGGTATAAAAGAAAACGATGTTTCAAGTTGACGTAACCAGTCCTTTAAAAGTTGACTTGGATCTTAATGAACAAGAGCAAAAAAATTGGCCGATCCCAGCGTTTCGACAGATGCTGTCAACAGGACTTACGTCGACATATTGTTTGACGTGCTCTATCAGCGTGATGTTATGACAGACGCGGCCGAGGAGCGTGGACCTCTTACAGGTGGTCGATTTCAATTGAGGTTTGCATCAAATTCTGATGGCAGCGACCATTTCAAATAGAATATACAATGGCCACAAGAGATCAAATTATTGCTATGACACTATCCGCCGCCCACAGCAGCGAACAGTCAGAAGACAAAGTTACTCTTTGGAGTCCGCATCGGCAGCGACTTTCGAGACGGCTAGAAAATTAGTAAAACACGGGAGTATACTATGCGACGGAAACTTTCCAAACAGCCTCTATCACTCCAGAAAGGTAAAGTATCAATTTTTATCACTCGGGATACGACACGCTATACAAGCGCAGTAACTCATTAATCTTATTAATATTTCAGACTCAAAATTATTTTTTCTTTTCTATATCATCATGGGACATAGCTCGATTGATTGGTTCTACCTGGCTGAGTTGATCCAAGAGTGGCATGGTGATGTCAATCTCTTATATAAATCCGCAGAAAAACCTTCCATATATTGAGGACATGTAATTGAATCCCAGAATATACCTCAGGCCGGCAACTGATCATTTTACTACGGTATTTGGCGAGAAGGTAATCCAGATATATTAGAGCCACCGCTCTACACTGAGGTGATTAAGCCTCTTTGAGAAAATATGACCTCCTAAAGATTGTTGTCCCAGAACCTCCACTGGGCAACGAACAGTTTATAATTCAATGCATCCTTCTACACAGAGTAACCGTTCGTTACATCCACATACGCGCATGCAATAGACACGGGTTCATAAATGTCAAGATTCTCGCAGCAACTAATATACAGGAGTTTATATTATTTTCGACATTCGTGTTTATTGTACGCTTTGTGTTTCAATAAAAATATGTTGATTGGATCTAAAACTTCAGATTTATTTAATAAGTTAGCAATATCTATGGCATTATTTTCTGTACCTTTATGTGAGGCAGACAACAATGTAAACAATAACGCCGGTTATCTAAAACATACCATAACTAAACAAATAACTGACATCATTTCCTTTAAATAATCTATATCTGTTTCATTATTGTTTTACATACTTAGTGTGTAGTGTTTTTACTTTGATGATCACGTTACACTTTTGAGTCAAGATTCGTGAATTCAAACGACAATTTAGTTGAAATTCCAGAAGGATTCAGTCAATGAGGCTTGTGTTACGAATGTGTGTCTCATTTACTGGATTGTGAATGTGATTTCAGCTAAAGAATATAATTTCCGAATGTATAAATAAGTAAATAGCATAATGCCTTAAATTCAAAAAATGTACATTGATGAATAGAAAGTGATTTAATAAAGATGCAGTTCATTTATAATTAGATAATTATATGTTTGCCTGAGGGCACACATACTGACTTTCTACTTTAGTAACATATAACCTATTGTAGGTAATATAATAAAAATAACCAAATCAGAGACTTTATAGTGCGATCAGGTCTCTTGAATATAATGGTCGGTATAATAGTTCGAATGTTATTTGTTATGTCAAAACTCTAATTCTAACACTGTCAATATTTAACCTCTATAAGCAAGGAAGCATTCTGCTATGATAAAATAAACGATATTTCACGACATAAATCGGGACTATTTTACTGGAACAGAATAGCTGTTCTTTCTACTTTACCTACCCATTTTTGTTCTGTTGACCAAGCTGTCATATTGTGATAACTTGTTCTTTCACATGGTCTTCGCCTCAAACTTTACCCTATCTTGGAAACTAACGGTTCTGTTTAAATAATAACATAAGTATTAACTTATGATAAAAAATAGAATAATGCAATATCGTCGGTTGCTGATATTATTTTTTAAATCACCAGGAAGTACGCGGCGGTGAAAGAGAACAGCCAAACAAGGGAAGCAACCTAACAACATTGCATAAATTGTAGTTCGCATTGTAGTTCGCATTTGTTTTTGTTTTCTTTTAAGTCAGAATTTATTGTAGAACGTGTTGGAATGGAACAAAGTTTTAAGTTTGCCTGACATATTACGGTTTCTCGTTCAGATGTGCAAATTTTATCACTCAGGCATGTGACCTTCGTAATTAAATTAATGGGCATCTGAACTCGAAACCGTGGTATATTGAGAGTTATCTCACGCTAACTTAAAACGTATTTTCTAGTAACATTCTTTTTTATGTTGTTTTGTAAGCGTTCATGATGAGATTGAAATTAATCGCTCCTTTTCATGTAAATGTTGCTAAAAGATATGTTATGACAAATCAGAACAATTCCTTCCTAAAGTTGTACATGGAATTTTAAAACAGTGTGCAGGTTAAAGATTTCTCGAATACGCTTGGTCTATTTTCATTAAAATGGCAAAAATGTTTTACCACTGTTATAGACACCGACAAAAAATATATCCAGAGTTGGGATCAGTCTCGCCTATAATCTACAGTATAGTCAACTTTAATGAAATACATAATACAAGCGCGCTATTTTTTGATAGATGTAAAACGTTGCATTTAAAGGAACTTCGGATAGTTTGCTTCTTGATTGATCTAAGTGGTCCTTAAACGTCCTAAACACTTCGTTGTCTGCTCGTATGTACGACATTTGCTAGTCCCAAGGAGTACAGACACCCTTTAGCAGAAAGTTTGTCTTATTTTCTCAACTCTAAAATGTATCATGCAAATTGAACGACTGCCATACGAACGTTTTCACACAGCCACAAACTCCTCGTCCCCTTCAGCGCCTTCCGCAGGTTTTTTCCAGCTGGAAGATTTCTACGGAGACACAGTTGTATAGAAGTTTGAAATATTGTTGTTAATGCAAATGAAATTTCTACGATATAAAAAAACTGTTACAATGTTTAACCGCACCTGTGTTATTGCTGCATTTTGCTAATTCGACTTTAGCATATATTCTTTAAAAACGATGAACATTTATTTAGTTGATGTCTGATGAAAGATAAAATGTACCGAAATCTTCCTGCATGAATACAAGTGGGAAATAAATAAAACTTAAAGTGCATTTACATATTCACAATTTACATAACAAAAATTCATCTTAACCATTGATACATGGAATGCACTTTGCAAACAATTTCTGATAACCCATCCTGAACCGTTTATTCATGACTCCGTATATGATAGGATTACACATGCTATTAGTGTAGCCAATCATTAATGTAAAGACATGAAACCCTCGCGGTCCGGTGTTATTGGAGAATATTAGTACAACCATGCTGATACAATATGGTAGCCAGCAGAGAACGAACAATAATACCACCATGGCCAACGACCGGGCCAGATGGATCTCTTCACGGCGACGAAGTTTTGGGGATCTTGATTTAGGGTAGGGTTTCGTATCGATGTTAGCTTGGCTTAACTCCTGATGGTTATTATCCACCACACCCATTTCTCTGTCCAGATCTTGTACGCTACTTGTAGATTCGCGGCTTACACAGTTAGATTGTTCAAAACCATCGTTATGGGGTTTTCGATTCTTTGAAAAATTAACGTGTTTCGAAATATTGTCTCGGTTGTCATGTTGGATGGGTTTTAGATGGTAAACATTGTCAGAACAAACGTGAAGATAGACTTCTTTGTCTGGGAAATGAGACTTGGTTGGAATATTTAAAGTTATATTGTGATTTGTTAACAACTTCGGTACAACTTTATTTACAGTTTTAGATGATTTATTATTTTTAGAAATTGATATAATATTGGATTTAGGATTATCACCCATATTGTTTGGAAGAGACTTGCACTGTCCACTGAACTGATTGTTACTCTTCTCGTTAACACTTTGATCTAACGCAGTAAATGGCTCTATGCTGCTTGTTTCACAATTGATTTGTTTCGGGCTGGAGACATCATCATACTGATCAGTGAATTCTTTCTTATCGATTGTTTTCACCGGTAAATGGCCGACATCAAGCGGTTTAATACTGTTGTTCGATTTCTCCATTGCCGTCATATTAGTTTTTGACGACTGAGTACAGAAGTGATTTGAAACATTGGACACTGCCCGACTGTGATCGTCAAATGTTTCCCGCACTGAGGTAGCCGGAGTATGATGAACCTTCTTCGAACTTTGTTTGACAGTTCTAAAGATGATGAAGTTGCACACAGACATGACGACGCACGGGATTCCGAAACAGCAGAAGATCATAAAGAAAGCGTAGGAGACGGAGTTTTTCCAGTCCGCGAAGCAGAACGACTGTACGGGGATGTAGGCATAGCTGCACCATCCGAACAACGGCAGCGAGGATAGCAGGGTGGATGTCGTGAAAACAGCTGTAATACAAGAACAATAAAATTAGTGTGAACAAATTTAGAATAAAGAAACGGTAAAATGTTGTGCATTAACAGCTGAAATACAGGTAAAGTAAAAGCTGTGTAAACAAAACTAAAATAGAGGAACCGGGTATTGTGTGTGAACACAGATGATATAGAGGAACGGGGTATTTTGTGTGAACACAGATGATATAGAGGAGCGGGGTATTGTGTGTGAACACAGAAGATATAGAGGAACGGGGTATTTTGTGTGAACACAGATGATATAGAGGAACGGGGTATTGTGTGTGAACACATATGATATAAAGGAACGGGTATTGTGTGTGAACACAGATGATATAGAGGAACGGGGTATTGTGTGTGAACACAGATGATACAGAGGAACGGGGTATTGTGTGTGAACACAGATGATATAGAGGAACGGGGTATTGTGTGTGAACACAGATGATATAGAGGAACGGGGTATTGTGTGTGAACACAGATGATATAGAGGAACGGGGTATTGTGTGTGAACACAGATGATATAGAGGAACGGGGTATTGTGTGTGAACACAGATGATATAGAGGAACGGGGTATTGTGTGTGAACACAGATGATATAGGGGAACGGGGTATTGTGTGTGAACACAGATGATATAGAGGAACGGGGTATTGTGTGTGAACACAGATGATATAGAGGAACGGGGTATTGTGTGTGAACACAGATGATATAGAGGAACGGGGTATTGTGTGTGAACACAGATGATATAGAGGAACGGGGTATTGTGTGTGAACACAGATGATATTGAGGATCGGGGTATTGTGTGTGAACACAGATGATATAGAGGAACGGGGTATTGTGTGTGAACACAGATGATATTGAGGATCGGGGTATTGTGTGTGAACACAGATGATATAGAGGCACGGGGTATTGTGTGTGAACACAGATGATATTGAGGATCGGGGTATTGTGTGTGAACACAGATGATATAGAGGAACGGGGTATTGTGTGTGAACACAGCTGATATTGAGGATCGGGGTATTGTGTGTGAACATAGATGATATAGAGGCACGGGGTATTGTGTGTGAACACAGATGATATAGAGGAACGGGGTATTGTGTATGAACACAGATGATATAGAGGAACGGGGTATTGTGTGTGAACACAGATGATATAGAGGCACGGGGTATTTTGTGTGAACACATATGATATAAAGGAACCGTTACGGCAAATGTTGAAATAGAGAACCATTGAAGTTGAAATGCAAGAACGGTACAATAAGTTTTTGTGAAAACTACTGAAATAGAGAAACGGATTATTGTGTTTCTTTGAACACAGCTGAATTAGAGGAAATGTATTTGTATTTGTAATTTGGGTTTTACGGCACACCGACATTTGTTAGGTCATACGCGAATACATTTAAGTTTAATGACAATAGAATATATTCAGGTTAAAACTAAAATACGGGAGTAGAAATGAAGATCTGTCAGGTTAAAATGTGACTTATAAGTGAAAACAGGTTAACATATTAATCAGCTAAAATATATAACGTTAGCATAGTAAACCGTTTAAAAGTTTATAACTTATTAAGAATACCAATCTCGTTCAGGAAACAAACAAGCTTGGAGTCGGACACTGTTTTAAATAGTTCGTATATGTTATTGACATTAAAATACTTAGACCGGATATGGCCTGTGTCAATGCAATGTAATAAAATATGATTAACTGTCAGTGGTTCCTGGCAAGGAACACATACAGGTTGAACTTCTCTCTTTAAGAGATATAAATGAGTAAGTCTAGTATGTCGAATACGACAGCGGGTAAGAGCTACATCTTCCCGCCTACTTTCTCTGCAAATAAAGATATTGGAACCGACGTTATGTTTAATTGCGTGTAACTTTTTAAAAAAAGTATTTTCCCAACTTGTTTGCCACTTTGTTAAAATATATTGATTGATAAGTGGCTTAAAATCTGTGTGTGGGATGCAAAAATCTGTCTCAGTAAGAGCTGAGGCAAATTCTGCACTCTTATCTGCATCCTCGTTTCCTCGAATGCCTACATGACTAGGTAGCCAACAGAAGACAATATGCTTATTAAGAGAAGGTTCATTAAGTTTCAAAAGTAAATCTCTAATGTGAGGGTTGGAAAAATGAGTTTTTTAATGGACTGTTATACTGACAAAGAGTCAGTAAACACTACAAATGTATCGCCAGGAAGATTTGAAATGAAATCAAGAGAAAGCTAAACAGCCTGAATTTCGGCTGTAAAATGGATGAGGCGGGTGGTAATTTTTGTTTAAAACAATGAATTTTACTTACGGAAGCACAGCCGACATACGAATCTGCTTTTAAGCCATCAGTATATATTTCGAGGTAGTTCGAGTATTTCTTGTTGCGCAGTTCGTTAAAATTTGTGTACGAGAGGGTTTGTTTTTTACTTATTATTTGAACAGAGAGGAAATGTATAGTCTGTTGACACACCTGAATAGTAAAATATGCGTGAATATGACGCAATCAGAGACAATTTATTTTATGTGACCACATCTAAAATTAATGGAGTGAGTTCGGTATGAGTGAACACAGATTGGATACAAGAACGGTAAACTTATAATTAAAGCATGCATCGATGTAAAGCGGTAAATGTTTAATGAATGTGAACATATGTAACATATGAAAATGTCAACTATGCGTTAAAACAACTGACGTTAGACATGTACATCTGTGAGAACACAATTGAAAGACAGGCATATGGCGTAACGGAACAATGTTTAACCAACGGCAAAGTAAAGTGCGCGCAAAACTAGCCGAAATATAGGTCAAAATCGGGTGTGTAAAAGCTCTTAAACTCATGTACATATATCACCATTTAGCAGTTAAATATTTAACTTTGCTATAATTAGTTTCCAGTGTTCCAGCTAACTTGCTTGCTTCCTGTCTTCCAAAAATCCCAAAGACACATGTGTGTATAGCTCCCTGTGTACACCGTAAGATGCAAGGATACGGGTTTTAGTTCAAACAGTTCAAATATTTACCCATGGTAAAGAACTTTGATATATCTATCTCCCACAGCAAGTCAGATCTCTTTCCTTTCTACCTTTTTTTTTTTTTTTTTTTTTTGATAAGTTAAAAATAACTTAAAGTTTGCACGTAGTACTCAAAATTAAACACTACAACAGCAGCGTATAACTCCATTGAGCTATTGCAATATTGATGAGAAATTTCTACAGTACATATTGCTACTAAAGTTCCGATTTATTCAGGTCAAAGCATCCAAAGGAAACAGTCTGGTCAGGATCTACATATTTTGCTGCTGCTGATGATGATGGTTATTATTATTATCATTATTATTATCACGATGATGATGAGAAGGCGGATGAGGATGAAACATAAACGAAGAAGAGAAAAGAAAAAAAAGAAAGATTAAGTAGAAGAATACAAAACAACAGCAACTCAAATTTAAGCAACAAAACTTATTTAGACTTACCAGATATCATGATAATTGAGTTCCTAATGGTGTAGATCTCCTTGAACCTGGAGGGCTTGACGACCATAAAGTACCGGTTGATGGAGATGTTACACAGGGACAGCACACTTGTCACCAGGGTCAGCATGTTCGTGAAGCCGGTCACCTGACAGGCAGTGTCGTTAAGGTTCCAATAGCCAATCACGATCGAGTACACCGTGAACGGCATGTTGAACGTGGCCACCAGCAAGTCTGCAGAGACATCGTATAGTTTGTATTTGTATTTTTTGTGTGATAAATTATATAATCTCATTTTATTCAGTCCCTCAACTGTCTTTATAAAGCTGAAATCAGACCTTTTACACGTCTAATTTTAATGCAAATTAAAAGTTAATATATATGTATTTGTTGTGATTATTATCTTGAAAACTTGTTATTTTTGTATATATAGTGTGTTTTTGTATCTGTTCTGGTAATGGTCGGATGCTGCTTGCCATTTAATCACTTCTTAAGACACGAAACTATGTCTTATCTTTAAACAACCACAAACACCTTCAGGAATAAATATTTCATATTTATGTTTGTTAACTTGATATAAAGAGGAAGTACACAAAGATTTCTTCTTATTCACATTGATTGATATCATCTCTTCAATTCCTGAGTAGAACTAGTACTGTAGTACTATGCCTATATTAGTAGCTATGGCAATGGTCTGTATGCTTTATACCAATAAACACTCTATTGAATTTTTAATTAATTTCCGGGGCAATTGGTTGTTAATACCCGGCCAATAGGTAAATATCCGGGACTAAAAGTAATTAATACCCGGGACAATAGGTAAATACATGGTAAAATGTAGTTATTACCAGGGGCTAATAGGTAGTTAATACCTGGGACAATAGGTAGTTAATACCCGTGGCAATAGGTAGCTAATACCCGGGGCAATATGTAGTTAGTACCCGGGGCAATTGATAATTAATACCCGGAGCAGTAGGTAGTTTATACCCGGGGTAATAAGTAGGTTATACCCCTGGCAATAAGTAGTTAATACCCGGGGCATAGGAAGTTAATACCCGGGACAATATGTAGTTAGTACCCGGGGCAATATGTAGTTAATACCCGGGGCAATAGGTAGTTTATACCCGGGGTAATAAGTAGGTTATACCCCTGGCAATAAGTAGTTAATACCCGGGGCATAGGAAGTTAATACCCCGAGCAGTAGGTAGTTAATACCCGGGGCATAGGAAGTTAATACCCGGAGCAATAGGTAGTTAATACCCGAAGAAATAGGCAGTTTATACCCGGGGCAATAGGTAGTTTATACCCGGGGCAATAGGTAGTTTATACCCGGGGCAATAGGTAGTTTATACCCGGGGCAAAAGGGAGTTGATAGTTAAACATTTTTGGATTTGAAACTTAGAGCAAATGTCTGCTGTAGGGTGTGTTTTCTTTAACTATATATAACGAACAATCATTGGCTTCCTTAGTTCGTGTAGTTGTTTTTATTTATTTTTGGTAGACTTGCAGTGATAGTATAACTTATTGTAGACTTTACCAATAATAAACATTCTTTAGCTCTCCATTTTCTGAACTATGCTATGCTGGTATGAGAAGTCTTCTGTTCTTTTAATTAAATAATTTAACATTGTTAAGATCTTACATTTTTATAGCAGTCTATATGTTAATATGCCATTTCCCTCACCCTTAAAACAACAACAATAAGCTTCAATTAATTTCAAAATAACAAATTATTCTGATACCTAGAGTCGAGAGAAACGTGTGCTTTCAATACGTGTACGTATATATGTAATATTAAAAAAGAATAAATATGCAGATAAGAAGTACCTTTACTTGAGATCTCTGAAATACATTTAACCAGAAGTCAACATTAATCAGCCAAAGGTTGTTTGAAATAAGCTAGAAAATTAACTGAAGTCAATAAAAATAATTTGCAATAAGATAATATCAAAGTTAGGAAAACAGTCACTTCTTTTGCAAGAATGCAATTTTGTTTCAAAGTCAACAAAAAGACAGCGATTTAAAGTTATGTCGAAACACTTAGGACAGGGGTGCATAGACTTGCTGGAAAACACCGGAAACGCACAGAAAACCGGAATACACTTGGAATGGGGTGTGTGTAAAGGAAATGTTTTTCCTTTAAGCGTAAATTGCTTGTTTAATTTTTTTTATAGATATAAAAATATTAACATTTAAAAATAAGTTTGTGTGTTTATATTATTAAAAATTGGCATTTAAGCAACACATCCAGGAAGGTACGCTAAGTCTAAAACACGGCACCTCTCAGCCCATTGTGTGTGATAAGTTGTAAATAACATTCAGTGTACTTACATCTGTGTATAACAATATAATGATGAAATGCACAGCAAAATAACACTCTACGCATTGAAATTAGTCTTTATACAGATATTACATAATTTAAAAAATAGGTATACTAAATACATATAATAAATACGTTAGTAATGAGAACGACTTGTTCGGCAAAATTAAAGATACACCAGGTAAGTCCCTTTGCTAGAATCTAACAGCACATTACCATCTAACACAACAGATGACAATCAATTGAAAACTCTACACATTGCTTTATACAGCGTGACTGGGCTATTAAAAGATACGGTGTATCATTTTTGATAAAGAAGGTGTATTGCATATCCATGATACACATTTTAACATTTAACAGTGATACAAGTGTTGTTTTTAGTTTTCCTTTTGATGGCTTGCTTCTTTGTTTTATTGTTGTTTTGTATGTGTGTTTGTTCCTGTTTGTGTAAAAGAAAATAACCCGAAACAGTTACCGCATCCAATAACAAATACCGGAAAACTCTGCACTTCGCACTTCGTAGAGCTCTGTACATCGTATAGTTTCGTACACTATCGAATGGGAATTTGTTGTAAAAGATGCTAACTATCAGTTTGCAAGTGCAAAACGGTGTATGTGTAACCATACAGTACAACTTCAAATACGTTTGTATTAGCGTTTAAAGGTGAAAACCGGCAGTTTGTCTTAATCAAATACACGTAAATATGAATTGGGGTAATTGAGGCATAATTGCTAAAAAAAAAGTCAAGCCTAAGTCTAACAAAAGATGATTTTGAACATTGTTTAAAACGTAAAACAGTAGAAATCATGAAATACATCATTCTACATGCACATTTTTGTCTTAAACTATAAATAATCGTTATTGAGATTTCAATAGACACCGACGTCAGAGCAGATTACCTGAATGATTATATAAAGTTACGGGTCACGTGGTTTTCTAAGTTTAAAAATAGCTAACTGTGTAGCGTGGCTTAGATAGGAAATACCTTTCGTAATGACAACTGATGTTTTATATTTCACTTTTCAAATAGATGTAGGACATCAAAAATCAGCATTTTGCGAAATCTGATCACAACTTTCCGATACCATCTTTAATATGTGGATTGAAAACACGTTTAACGCGCGCAGCAGTCGATATCACCTTAGATCACAGTCACCGGACAGACTCTGCTCAGCGGGAGGGGAAGGTTAAGCAAGTCTGCACATAAAAAGAAGCGTTTTGCATAAGCATCCATCTATTTAAACAATGCCTTATATATCCCGTATGCGTTTGTAGTGTAAAGAAACATGAAACGTTCTGAATCGCCTCCGGTGTACTGGTAGACACTCAGCTTGTGTCGGCGTTCTGGTAGAGGCTCAAACGGTGTCGGTGTACTGGTAGAGACTCAGACGGTGTCGATGTACTGGTAGAGACTCAGACGGTGTACTGTTAGAGACTCAGTCGGTGTACTGGTAGAGACTCAGACGGTGTCGATGTACTGGTAGAGACGCAGACGGTGTCGGTGCACTGGTAGAGATTTAGACGGTGTCGGTGTACTGATAGAGACTCAGACGGTGTACTGGTAGAGACTCAGATGGTGTCGGTGCACTAGTAGAGACTCAGACGGTGTCAGTGTACTGATAGAGACTCAGACGGTGTCGGTGTACTGGTAGAGACTCAGACGGTGTCGGTGTACTGGTAGAGACTCAGACGGTGTCGGTGTACTGTTAGAGACTCAGACAGTGTACTGGTAGAGACTCAGATGGTGTCGGTGCACTAGTAGAGACTCAGACGGTGTCGGTGTACTGATAGAGACTCAGACGGTGTCGGTGTACTGATAGAGACTCAGACAGTGTCGGTGTACTGGTAGAGACTCAGATGGTGTCGGTGCACTAGTAGAGACTCAGACGGTGTCGGTGTACTGATAGAGACTCAGACGGTGTCGGTGTACTGATAGAGACTCAGACAGTGTCAGTGTACTGATAGAGACTCAGACGGTGTACTGGTAGAGACTCAGATGGTGTCGGTGCACTAGTAGAGACTCAGACGGTGTCAGTGTACTGATAGAGACTCAGACGGTGTCGGTGTACTGGTAGAGACTCAGACGGTGTCAGTGTACTGATAGAGACTCAGACGGTGTACTGGTAGAGACTCAGACGGTGTCGGTGTACTGGTAGAGACTCAGACGGTGTCAGTGTACTGATAGAGACTCAGACGGTGTCGGTGTACTGATAGAGACTCAGACGGTGTCAGTGTACTGATAGAGACTCAGACGGTGTACTGGTAGAGACTCAGATGGTGTCGGTGCACTAGTAGAGACTCAGACGGTGTCAGTGTACTGATAGAGACTCAGACGGTGTCGGTGTACTGTTAGAGACTCAGTCTGTGTACTGATAGAGACTCAGACGGTGTCGGTGTACTGTTAGAGACTCAGTCTGTGTACTGATAGAGACTCAGACGGTGTCGGTGTACTGATAGAGACTCAGTCTGTGTACTGATAGAGACTCAGACGGTGTCGGTGTACTGATAGAGACTCAGTCTGTGTACTGATAGAGACTCAGACGGTGTCGGTGTACTGTTAGAGACTCAGTCTGTGTACTGATAGAGACTCAGACGGTGTCGGTGTACTGTTAGAGACTCAGTCTGTGTACTGGTAGAGACTCAGACAGTGTCGGTGTACTGATAGAGACTCAGACGGTGTACTGGTAGAGACTCAGACGGTGTCGGTGTACTGGTAGAGACTCAGACGGTGTCGGTGTACTGGTAGAGACTCAGACAGTGTCGGTGTACTGGTAGAGACTCAGACGGTGTCGGTGTACTGATAGAGACTCAGACGGTGTATTGGTAGAGACTCAGATGGTGTCGGTGCACTAGTAGAGACTCAGACGGTGTCAGTGTACTGATAGAGACTCAGACGGTGTCGGTGTACTGGTAGAGACTCAGACGGTGTCGATGTACTGGTAGAGACTCAGACGGTGTCGGTGTACTGATAGAGACTCAGACGGTGTACTGGTAGAGACTCAGACGGTGTCGGTGTACTGGTAGAGACTCAGACAGTGTCGGTGTACTGGTAGAGACTCAGACAGTGTACTGGTAGAAACTCAGACAGTGTCGGTGTACTGATAGAGACTCAGACGGTTTCGGTGTACTGGTAGAGACTCAGACAGTGTCGGTGTACTGGTAGAGACTCAGACAGTGTCGGTGTACTGGTAGAGACTCAGACAGTGTCGGTGTACTGGTAGAGACTCAGACGGTGTCGGTGACCTGAAAGAGACTCAGTCTGTGTACTGATAAAGACTGAGTCACAAACAACAGATCCTGATCTGGATCAACTATCTTTGTTTACACGTTCTCACTTCGTCTGCAGAAGGTTAAGAGGTCATGTCCGACTTGCATGTGGCATGTTGTCCGCAGCAATTGTCTAACCTATGATTTCCCAGTAGAATTAGTCCAATGTTTACAGTCAATACTTGACTAGATATATACTGACGATAACAAAATATTGAACACACATTGACAGATTGTCCTGCAGGAACACCCAGTTCTAGAGCAATCTGCACTCAGTGACCTTAACGATAGTATGTATTCTACAAGTTTTCAAATTAATGCAATCAGGCAGCATAGCAAACATTTAACAATATGGGTTCATGCCTGTACAAGAGTACACAACAGGACGGATTTACTCATGTACAAGATTATGGAAATCTGTACAAGTGTATACAAGAGTAGTCGTTGATGCGAAGCACCAAAGGCAACGCAAAAATACCCCATACCCATGTCTTGGTATTTTTATAACTTTAAGTGCATAGTACTCAATACTGACGTATTGGTACGTTTGTACCTTTAAGTGTATAATACCGCACACTGACGTCTTGGTACCTTCATAACTTAACTTGCATAATACCGAATACTGACGTGTTGGTAACTGTATGCCTTTAAGTGAAGTAATTATAATCTTATGCTGGTGTTTTTGTATCTTTATACATTTAAGCATAATATCCCATACTGGCGTCGGTATGTCTTACATGACCTTTACGTGTTTAGTATCCCATACTTCAGTCTTGGTATTTTTATATCTTTCACTGAATAATATCCAGTACTAGAGTCTTTTTACCTTTGTACATTAAAGTGTATACTATCCCATACTGACGTCTTGGTATCTTTGTACCTTAAGTGTATACTATCCCATACTGACGTCTTGGTATCTTTGTACCTTAAAGTGTATACTATCCCATACTGACGTCTTGGTATCTTTGTACATTAAAGTGTATACTATCCCATACTGACGTCTTGTTATCTTTGTACCTTAAAGTGTATACTATCCCATACTGACGTATTTGTAACTTTGTTCCTTAAAGTGTATACTATCCCATACTGACGTCTTGGTATCATTGTACCTTAAAGTGTATACCATCCACTACTGACGTCTTGGTATCTTTGTACCTTAAAGTGTACACTATCCCATACTGACGTCTTGGTATCTTTGTACCTTTAGGTGTATACTATCCCATACTGACGTCTTGGTATCTTTGTACCTTAAAGTGTTTACTATCCCATACTGACGTCTTGGTATCTTTGTACCTTAAAGTGTATACTATCCCATACTGACGTCTTGGTATCTTTGTACCTTAAAGTGTATACTATCCCATACTAACGTTTTGGTATCTTTGTACCTTAAAGTGTATACTATCCTATACTGACGTCTTGGTATCTTTGTACCTTAAAGTGTATACTATCCCATACTAACGTCTTGGTATCTTTGTACCTTAAAGTGTATACTATCCCATACTGACGTCTTGGTATCTTTGTACCTTAAAGGGTATACTATCCCATACTGACGGCTTGGTATCTTTGTACCTTAAAGTGTATACTATCCCATACTGACGTCTTTGTAACTTTGTACCTTAAAGTGTATACTATCCCATACTGACGTCTTGGTATCTTTGTACCTTAAAGTGTATACTATCCCATACTGACGTCTTTGTAACTTTGTACCTTAAAGTGTATACTATCCCATACTAACGTCTTGGTATCTTTGTACCTTAAAGTGTATACTATCCCATACTGACGTCTTGGTATCTTTGTACCTTAAAGTGTATAATATCCCATACTGACGTCTTGGTATCTTTGTACCTTAAAGTGTATACTATCCCATACTGACGTCTTGGTATCTTTGTACCTTTAAGTGTATACTATCCCATACTGACGTCTTGGTATCTTTGTACCTTAAAGTGTATACTATCCCATACTGACGTCTTGGTATCTTTGTACCTTAAAGTGTATACTATCCCATACTAACGTCTTGGTATCTTTGTACCTTAAAGTGTATACTATCCCATACTAACGTCTTGGTATCTTTGTACCTTAAAGGGTATACTATCCCATACTGACGTCTTGGTATCTTTGTACCCTAAAGTGTATACTATCCCATACTGACGTCTTGGTATCTTTGTACCTTAAAGTGTATACTATCCCATATTGACGTCTTGGTATCTTTGTACCTAAAAGTGTATACTATCCCATACTGACGTCTTGGTATCTTTGTACCTCAAAGTGTATACTACCCCATACTGACGTCTTTGTAACTTTGTACCTTAAAGTGTATACTATCCCATACTGACGTCTTGGTATCTTTGTACCTTAAAGTGTATACTATCCCATACTGACGTCTTGGTATCTTTGTACCTTAAAGTGTATACTATCCGATACTGACGTCTTGGTATCTTTGTACCTAAAAGTGTATACTATCCCATACTGACGTCTTGGTATCTTTGTACCTTAAAGTGTATACTATCCCATACTGACGTATTTGTAACTTTGTACCTTAAAGTCTATACTATCCCATACTGACGTCTTGGTATCTTTGTACCTTAAAGTGTATACTATCCCATACTGACGTCTTGGTATCTTTGTACCTTAAAGTGTATACTATCCGATACTGACGTCTTGGTATCTTTGTACCTAAAAGTGTATACTATCCCATACTGACGTCTTGGTATCTTTGTACCTTAAAGTGTATACTATCCCATACTGACGTATTTGTAACTTTGTACCTTAAAGTCTATACTATCCGATACTGACGTCTTGGTATCTTTGTACCTAAAAGTGTATACTATCCCATACTGACGTCTTGGTATCTTTGTACCTTAAAGTGTATACTATCCCATACTGACGTATTTGTAACTTTGTACCTTAAAGTCTATACTATCCCATACTGACGTCTTGGTATCTTTGTACCTTAAAGTGTATACTATCCCATACTGACGTATTTGTAACTTTGTACCTTAAAGTGTATACTATCCCATACTAACGTCTTGGTATCTTTGTACCTTAATCTATTTTATACCACTTTTACGATTAAACATGCATCGAACACGGGGACAGCAGTAATCTTGGGATTAGAGTCGCCAGTTTGTAAATTACCAGCCCCTCACCGCGTGAGTTTGAGTCCAGGTCGGACCGAGAACTTTCATATTTCCAGCTAACCTGCGGTGCGCCGGAGGTTCTGTACAGATATAAGTCTTGGGTCTTCCTCAACCAATAATTAGCTTTATCATTGCCAATATAGCCATAATTGTGTTGGGTTTTTAATGAGACTAAAAACATAAACAAGCAAGCCATAAACTGTTTGGAAAAAAAATCTCTTGCATGGCCTTAATTGAGAAGAAGCTACGTAATATTGTGTTAGATACACTGTATTTGAATTAAACACAGGCAGCTGTTCTTTTTTTCAAACTAATTAAGTTAATGTAAACATGTTTCCAGATATCCACAGGATTCTCCATTTCCGGGGGTCACATTAAAATAGCAACCGTTCTAACGGCTACTGGATTAATTAAATTACTTTCATCTATATACCGCAGATGCGCGAGTTTTTCGTTGACGCATTTAGGAGAATTCATTAAATTTATGGAGAAAATAAGTTGACAAGAGACAATTTCAAACATGCTTCTCAAATTAATTTTGCGCCTCAAAGAAATAAAAGAAATAAGAAGAATATAGATTCTGTACACTAAATCACAGTGATCCGTGTTTAATGGCGTAAGCCTGACTTTATTTTAATTGAAATGAAAGACACGAAAGCCTGATTAGAATTGAACTAGCATCTAGTACTAAATATGTAACACGAACATTAAAAACGTATGTAGATCTTGGATTGAACATTAGATGCTGCTTGGTTTTAGATTTAATTGTAAGTTATGTTGAATCTTAATATTTTGTATGTAAAATTCGCGCTAAAAACCCGTTAATTACATTCAGTATGTATGAAAAACACATCAATAAATTTCTGGTATTTTCGGTCTATATACATTAATATATATACAGTGCATATGTTTGTCGTCGAATAATACTTCAAGATGGAGAAAGTGTGTGTGTACCAGGTTTTAGCAACTTATCCGCCCTGCGACACTATATAAAATGAATCCTTGCTAAAACATGTGGTTTTAAATATACACTTAGGAGTTAGCTTTGTTATAATTCTGTTACAATACAACCAATGTAAGATAGTATTCATATAACTGCTGCCCTCTTCTAACGCTTAATATAAAATAAATAAAATGCTGGCTTGGATTATAAGCAACAGAAATTGAAGATAAATATGATCAGGTATTGTATGTTAATTACCATTAGCATTTCAAATAAATATAGATACACCATTTGTTTATCCTGATGTTAGAGTGCGGCATATCAAATGACACGTTGTTACCTGTTCATGTTTACATACGATTTTAGTACGACTTTGCCAATGATTATATTATACGTGTGGGTTTCCAGGTGTTTACTTCTGGGAGATAATCATTGATATGCAATACCCACCTACTGGATGACATAATCCTTTTTCTAGTACATCAATTTTTCAAACGTATCCGGACACTGTTGTTTAAAGACTTACAGAGTAAAATAAAACATGCATATGTGCATTATAATTTTTTTAATCAACTAGATGTAAAGGAACGGTGCAAATCGAACAAAAGAAAATGAATAATGTTATCTATACATTTGTTCACGAATGAAGTCGATATTTCGACCGTTGCGGAAACAGAAAGTTTTGTGTGTTTGTCTTTTTTTGGTTGTTGTTTCTTTTAAGTGTATCATTTTCTTTTCTTCTCATGATGTTAGTTTTGTGTTGTGTTGTTGTTTTTGTTTGTTTTGTGTTGTTGTTATTTTGTTACTTCACAATTATGGTCATACTATCGGCCTTCAGCCAATTATTGATGGACTAATGTCAGAATAGAAGGACCGACGCTACGCATGTTACCTAGACAACAAGAAGATGAGTATCCTGAGAACAAAACACTCTCTTACTATGTTGATTAATTACATTAACATTTGGCAGTAACGAACCATAACTCTGATGGGAAGTGGAGTATTTTGCTACTTTGTTTGTTTTCCTTGTTCTCTGCTACATCTGTTTTTACAATCTGCGTTTATAACATCGGTATACTCGGTTTCTTTTGTTAAACAAAACTTCGCCAAACGGCTACGTTTTTATGCTATTTTATAATTGCAAGATATACCTATAATTGCAAACTACCTTGTTAAAAAAGGAACACTTGGTTCTTTTTTCTGAAAATGTGCCACACGCAACACCTCCGACATCGTCTTATTGACTGCTACACTTTCGTCCCCATAAAAAATACATTCCATAAGAGGCACCGCTCTCAAAGAGCCGCGCCAATCAAACATCGAGTCAAGTCAGAGGTCACGTGCCTTTTATATCAGTATTATCTCTAACACAGGGAAGAGAAAACGAGCATAAGGTTTGACCAATGAGATTTGAACAAGGTTTATTATGGGGTTTTATTGTTAAACTCTTCAAAGCAAAATAGTTGTGTTTTAACAAAAGGTCTTGGGAAAATGTTTAAGTAAAAAACCTCGTTTGAAACACATTTCAATCTTGTGGTACATTTTAAGAATGACACCGATATCGACGTTCGCCATTCAGAACACCGTGGAAAATTCATACATCATCCTTGATGTATGGGGAAGTATGAGGGGACAATATAGAAAGCGAAAAAATGTAGAAACCATAAGTAATTTTTAAAAACGATATACGGCGTTGGTGGTGCTTTAATTTATTTATTGATATATGGTACAGAACGTAAGTTTATAAGAACAAAAAGGCCATACGAGTTTCACCCACAAATGTGCACTCTAAATGCTGTCTTTCATTCTACCAGATATTTGACTATTATGTGACAATATTCCTCGCATTTACATGCCAACTTGGGCCGATCCGATCATGGGAATCAAGAGGGGGAGCTGGGGGTGGGGGGGGGGGATGCTGGGGGCATGCATTCCCCGCCAACCAGGTAAAAGTGAAGAGTTGTGAAAACCATGCGTGTAAGCGTGAAAATAATATGATTTTAAGTAAATTGTTGACTGCTTAGATCGAAGTAAGGGTACCTAACTGTGTGTCTAGTATTTTCTGTAAAAGTCATGCTTAGCTTTTTTTTGAAGGAAGCAGTTAAAAGGATACTTTATTCAGTACAAAAGGCCTATCGGCCTGTCAAAACAGATAATTCATAGCAAAACATTCAAAAATTAGTCAATGTAGCAGGTTTTACAAAACACAATATGTAATTGCACAATTTACTATTTACCTACTAATTTATACGACTAAATGTAAATATTATATAAAGTTATTGCTTATTGATACTAACAGGGACTATGAAAGGTCGTCTGGCTTATATAATATTTTTATGTCTTCTTATTTATAGATAAAACTAACTGCAAGACGTGAATAGAAATCATGCTTAAATTATATCTACGTCAATATTTGGGATTATCAAAAGATATTATCATATAATAGAGCTCCAAAACATTTGCACAACACAATGTGAAGTAAAAATATACTTTATGTATTACTCAAAATATTTAATACAGTCAGTTCTTTTGTTCTTCCTTTGATTATTTAGCAAACTTTTATTGTTATTAACTTGTATTAATTCTTTAAATAAAAGAACATTATGTTACTTCCATAAATAAGACGGTATGTATCCTGAACGATATTCAGCATATACAGTGCATTGAAAAATAGTGTGGTATTCGTCTTCTGAAATATTACAGAAATGGCATTTTCGTTAATTTATAGGAGTGCTAATTGATTTTGAATATCTACCTGTTTCTGTACAAAGTGAATGCGAAGAGAGACTAAACCGAGTGAGAGAAGTTCTGAACTACTGTTATTGTGTCTAGATAGGACTTATATTCAAAGGAGGAAAACAGTCTGTAACTTATGGCTGTTGAAAACATTTGTAGTTGATCATTCCAAGTCTGTATATAACAATCATACAACCTTTGTTTAAAGAGACTTATAAACAATTAATAATTTTCAACTCTCTCATTTAACCAAACATATTAAAAACCAAGGTTGTCTGATATAGCTTTAACCTCATGAACCCAAGAAGAGATATCTGGTTTGTTTGTAAATCATTTAACATTGTATCATAAATTATCTTTGTGTATTTCAAGCTATCACTTTTTTACAATTTTAACCAAATCTTTATTATTCCAATATATCGACCTTATTGTAATGTCATCCTACCTAATTCTCCATAAACTCGTTTAGAGTTTGTTTCTAAACTGCCAAAATTTGTTTAAAAAACTGTAAGCGAACTCTTTCACTTTGTAATACATTATTATATCCCATACTTCTGGTCCATAATTAAGAATTGGACATATTATTTTATCATTTAACAAATTTAATGAATCACAAAAGGGATATTTGAAAATTTGTATGAGTAATCTTTCATCTTGTATAATGCTTTCATTGCTTGTCCGGATAGTGCAGTTTGTGCTTCTGAGTAAGACCCCTAAGATGTAAATACAATACCTAGATAACAGAATACATTTCCAATTTCTTTCTCCTTTCCGTTATATTTAAAACAGGTACCGCGACTGATTCGGCCTGATTTTCTAAAATTGTTGCTTTAGTTTTATCGACATTAAAATTTTACAATTATATTCCAGCGATCACAATATTTTTAAGACATCCAACCCTATCTGCAGATCACATTCGTTTTCTGATAATAATACAGCATCATCAGCATATAATAGAAGGTATATCTTTTTTAATTAATGGATATACCTTTAAATCCAGATCTTAGTCATTTATATGCATAGAAAATAAAAAAAGATGACATACAATCACCCAGAGCAACCCAAATCGTGCTGTAGAAGCTGTCACTAACTTGGTTATTATGCCTTATTTCGACCGCACACAAGTGTACATAGATTTTATGATATCTTACATGTTACCTATTATTCCATATCGAATCAGTTAAAACTATAAGCTGTCTCTAACTACCAAATCGTTCGCTACTATAGTCCACCCGTGCAACGAATAATTTCCTATTATCATTTAAAAATGGTTAATTATTATTTAAATAATGGTTTATTATTCCATCAAGTACAAAAATATTATCAACTGTCCCCATATTTTTACGAAAGCGCGGCTGTGCTTGCACGTATATATCATATTGTTACGCCCAAGTTGTCTATTATTTAGGACACTGGTAAAAAGTGTTCCTAGATTACTTAATAAGGATTTAACCCGGTAATTGTTTGCATCGTTTACATCCCACTTTTAATGAAGAGGTATAATAATTACATATAGGTAATATACATATCTCTCATTAAAAAAATAAAACATCCTCATCCGGTTGAAAAACAAGGTAGGATCATTTACAGCCCTGAAATAGTTGGCAAAATCACAAACATATAATTTATATAAGTGGGGGTGTGAACGGTGTGCCTTGTGGCAATTTGCATGAATTTCACTTAAGGGTTATATATAATCAAGTGTTCTTTTGTGCATGATGGCCTAGTCATTGATACTGTCGAAAATAGATTTTGGATCTTTTCCGATTTTAATAACTCAATATGGAATTAATAGACCCACTACAGTATATGGTGTTTAATAGACCCACTACAGTATATGGTGTTTAATAGACCCACTACAGTATATGGTGTTTAATAGACCCACTACAGTATATGGTGTTTAATAGGCCCACTACAGTATATGGTGTTTAATAGACCCACTACAGTATATGGTGTTTAATAGGCCCACTACAGTATATGGTGTTTAATAGACCCACTACAGTATATGGTGTTTAATAGGCCCACTACAGTATATGGTGTTCAATAGGCCCACTACAGTATATGGTGTTCAATAGGCCCACTACAGTATATGGTGTTTAATAGGCCCACTACAGTATATGGTGTTTAATAGACCCACTACAGTATATGGTGTTTAATAGGCCCACTACAGTATATGGTGTTTAATAGACCCACTACAGTATATGGTGTTTAATAGGCCCACTACAGTATATGGTGTTTAATAGACCCACTACAGTATATGGTGTTTAATAGACCCACTACAGTATATGGTGTTTAATAGGCCCACTACAGTATATGGTGTTTAATAGACCCACTACAGTATATGGTGTTCAATAGGCCTACTACAGTATATGGTGTTCAATAGGCCTACTACAGTATATGGTGTTTAATAGACCCACTACAGTATATGGTGTTTAATAGGCCCACTACAGTATATGGTGTTTAATAGGCCCACTACAGTATATGGTGTTCAAAAGGCCCACTACAGTATATGGTGTTTAATAGACCCACTACAGTATATGGTGTTTAATAGGCCCACTACAGTATATGGTGTTCAATAGGCCCACTACAGTATATGGTGTTCAATAGGCCTACTACAGTATATGGTGTTCAATAGGCCCACTACAGTATATGGTGTTCAATAGGCCCACTACAGTATATGGTGTTCAATAGGCCCACTACAGTATATGGTGTTCAATAGGCCCACTGCAGTATATGGTGTTTAATAGGCCCACTACAGTATATGTTGATTAATAGGCCCACTACAGTATATGGTGTTCAATAGGCCCACTACAGTATATGGTGTTTAATAGGCCCACTACAGTATATGGTGTTCAATAGGCCCACTACAGTATATGGTGTTTAATAGGCCCACTACAGTATATGTTGTTTAATAGGCCCACTACAGTATATGGTGTTTAATAGGCCCACTACAGTATATGGTGTTCAATAGGCCCACTACAGTATATGGTGTTCAATAGGCCCACTACAGTATATGGTGTTCAATAGGCCCACTACAGTATATGGTGTTCAATAGGCCCACTACAGTATATGGTGTTCAATAGGCCCACTGCGTCATCATTTGTAAGTAGGTTTAAAGAGATGTTAGACAGCTACGCTAAAAAAACAACAGAAGTGACAAAACTTGTAGGAAACAATTGCCAGATTTTAAGGGAGGATAATACATAAAAACATATTTCATATAAATTCTATAAAGCAAAACGGTGTCGACATTTAGTAAATGTTAGTTTACTTAAATGGCATTATTTAAAACAGCCATAGCAATTGTAGTTCTAAAACTCCGCCAGAGTGACACACATAAAATGACAGTGTTTCTACTCATTGCAATACTGCAATCCTTAGATGACATAGAGTGTGAATATCCCGTCACGTGTGTAGTTTATATCTGTCCACAGTTCACGCCTTGTTAATGATATCGCCATGTAACTAGACCGTGTAACAAGAGGAAGGATGCGTGAAAACAGTAATGTAATGAGACAAACTTGTTTTCCATATATAAAATGTCGTCTTGTGACTTTTAATAAAACATAAAATACTTTACATGGGTGTATCTAGGCATGGTATGATGTGTACGTTTCCGTTTCTAGATGATACATGATGGCTTTTAATAATGTCTCGGTATCAAGATATAACTAAATATGAACACAAATATTATGTTTTATTTAAATATGAAAACAAGATTATTACTTTATCATAAGAGATATCATTATTTTTAACAGGGAAAATTACTCAAAAACAAGCGCCATGTTGTAATTGTCCCACAGACAGAAGTTCTGATTTGAGATTTTAGAGGATAAAACATGTCCCATAACAAATGAACAAAACTACCGAAATATTACTAAATAGATTGAGCAATTTTACATATGATTGCTTGTTGTTAATAGTTGATTTAATAAATAAACACCTTACTCCTGCTAAGATAAGATTTTCTATTGCAAATTAAAAGAAATACTGTTTTTCATTCCTTTGGTAGTAAGCGCAATTGGGTAACATTTAATATTCATTAAGAGTGCATCAAACTTAACAATAAAAAAGTATTGCTTTTCATATAAGTGCATCGTTTGAGACTCAGTATGATTGCTTCTGAAGATGACTGACTTAACGATGATTATATGTTTGCAATAAAGTATCGGCGAAAGGCAAGACATGCGGCAGTGGGGCCTGGAAACTGATAACAGTATTTTGTATACATGTATATGATGCAAATTTTCCGAAGTAAAGAGCGCTCTGTGGGAAGTGGGCTCTTAGAACATCATCGTCACGATTTTTTTCGGCGTAGCTGTCTAGCCTCACTTTTGACCTACTTACAAATGCTGACTCAAGGCTAGCCTGAATGAATATCAGAGCGATTCCCATTAGTAGAAATTCCTAATAGCATCATATACCGTAGTGTTTCTAATAAACGTCCTCGGGGTGGCGATATATAGTTATTTATACAGGTATTTAGGTCATAAACAAGTCTATATCAATGAGTGACAGTAATGAATAGTCTCCCCTGAATAACCCCTAAATGCAAGTAGGTCCTTTCATTTGTTTTACTCGGTTTTTATGCTTGTTCTTTTTGGAGTGTATATTGACTTCTTTGACTTTTAAGTTAACCATCATCAACAAACACTTCCATTTTCCTTTTTTAAATAACAAATCTCTATAAGTATTTAAATGGATTTTAAGCTTATATTTGTGCAAAAGAAATTTCACCGTTTGTAACTGCATAATCTACAAAAGAACGGGCGATAAAGTCCAAGAATTCCGACTATAAAGGACCTACCTACTCTTTGGAATACCTCGGATATTAACAAACAAGGGAGATAATTTCCAGTTTACCAATGTACCCCATTTCCTACAGTATTATTGTATATAGTGTATAAAATGTCACTTGATCGTACATTGTTTAAACATCATCTCTGTCATATGCCGCAAAGCAGACCGTTCACTTCCGGCACGATCTAACTACTTCGTAACTTTAAGTGCCTATTACGTGAGAATTTTGAGGCGCAGATTGAGCGAGCGACTAGTTTAAAAATGTACACCATTTTCATGCCATTCTTCTCACAAATTTATATTCAATAGAAACATAAACACGATAAAAATGTGTAAGTTAATGCTTCACAAACGCCGCATAGCATTTTAAAAGAAATTTCTTGTTTTTCCTTTTTTTAATCCGACGCCGTTTGTCTTTTTAAATACATTTCTTGTTATGCTTGTTCTTTTTGGAGTGTATGTTCACTTCTTTGACTTTCAAGTTAACCATCATCAACAAACACTTCCATTTTCTTTTTTAAATAACAAATCTCTATAAGTATTTAAATGTATTTTAAGCTTATATTTGTGCAAAAGAAATTTCACCGTTTGTAACTGCATAATCTACAAAAGAACGGGCGATAAAGTCCAAGAATTCCGACTATAAAGGACCTACCTACTCTTTGGAATACCTCGGATATTAACAAACAAGGGAGATAATTTCCAGTTAACCAATGTACCCCATTTCCTACAGTATTATTGTATATAGTGTATAAAATGTCACTTGATCCTACATTTGTTTAAACATCATCTCTGTCATATGCCGCAAAGCAGACCGTTCACTTCCGGCACGATCTAACTACTTCGTAACTTTAAGTGCCTATTACGTGAGAATTATGAGGCGCAGATGGAGCGAGCGACTAGTTTAAAAATGTACACCATTTTCATGCCATTCTTCTCACAAATTTATATTCAATAGAAACATAAACACAATAAAAATGTGTAAGTTAATGCTTCACAAACGCCGCATAGCCTTTTAAAAGAAATTTCTTGTTTTTCCTTTTTTTTTAATCCGACGCCGTTTGTCTTTTTAAAGACATTTCTTGTTAGATCCTGGCGGAGCTTCGTGTACTGGTGGTTCTACACAAACAGGTATCCAGCACCTTTTCACATGAAGACAGACAACGACTGATCAACGATTGTAATGACGTTAACAGTGAAATTGCTTGCAATATACACACAACTAGAATACAGATACAATTCATTCACGAGCCTCATTTTCTTAGAGAAAAAACAAAAAAAAACTCTTAACCCCACGATAATACTACAATCGGTAAGTTGTATTGCAATTTTTTTATTAAAAGTACAGGTCGAATGAAAAACTTGGTAGAGAAGTATGGAGATAAATCACTTACGAAAATTGTTCAGAGCCAGCGCAACAACATTTCACGTGAAACTAGCCTTCAAAATTACAAGTAAAAAGGCACTGTAAAACATTTTACTTCACCTAGCATGTTATACGACAATGACCGATATATGGCATTATAATGAGGATGAATATTGACTTTGTACGGATCCCGAGTGAAAACAAATTAAATAACTTACTTTATAAACAAACTTTATTATTATTAATTCCTTATCACCATCTCACGTCAATATATGTTAAGATAGTGTAAATCGCATATTTTTAATTACTCTATCTACAACGATAAATGATTGTACAAACACACTAGAGAAACAGAATCTAAAGTTACATAGTAATCAAGGAACATACAAGGACGAGGTATATATTTCGGAAAATGTAGAAATTATCTGGTAGACAGACAAACAAGCAGATTTTGTGCGTCTCATATAAGAATATTTATGTATTCTCAGCCTTTATTGTAGGAATACGTGGTGGTGTTTTAATAATAATTTCTACATACATTACAACATTTAGAAGACACAACTCTCATATGTCATATTGTCTGTAGACATGTATTATGGGCCGGAGGTCTTGTGTTATTAGATTAATAAACATTTTGTATGGTATTCTATTGTACGATATTGTATTGTAATGCAGTGTACGGAATTGTATTGTATTGTTCTGTACAGTATTGTATTGTATTGTACGGAATTGTATTGAATTGTACGGTATTGTATTGTACGGTATTGTTTTGTTTTGTACTTATTGTATTGTACGGTATTGTATTGTAATGCAGTGTACGGTATTGTATTTTATTGTTCTGTACAGTATTTTATTGTACGGTATTATATTTTACGGTATTGTATTGAATTGTACGGAATTGTATTGAATTGTACGGTAGTGTATTGTACGGTATTGTTTTGTTTTGTACTTATTGTATTGTACGGTATTGTATTGAACTGTATTGTATTGTATTGCACGGTATTGTATTGTTCTGTACAGTATTGTATTGTATTGTACGGTATTGTTTTGTTTTGTACTTATTGTATTGTATTGTACGGTATTGTATTGTACTGTACTGTATTGTATTGTATTGTACGGTATTGTATTGTACTGTATTGTATTGTATTGTACTGTACTGTACTGTACTTACTGTATTGTATTGTATTGTTCTGTACAATATTGTATTATATTGTATTGTATAGTACTGTACTGTATTCTGCAGGACGGTATTGTATCGTATTGTACTGTACTGTATTGTACTGGACGGTATTGTACTGGACGGTATTGTATTGTACGGCATTATACGGTATTGTATTGTACGGAATTGTATCGTATTGCATTGTATTGTAGGTATTGTATTGTACGGTATTGTATTGTACGGTATTGTATTGTATTGTACGGTATTGTATTGTACGGTATTGTATTGTATCGTACGGTATTGTATTGTAATGTTTTGTAATTGATTAAGAATAAAACTGGATAACTTTTTTTAAAACACGTTCCATGACGTTTTATGAATAAATTTAAATTTATAATGGAAAGTTATGCCTAACATAATTACCGTAAAGTGGCCGTAAAATAAAACTTCAAGTTTAAATGTCTGGTAGAGGAGAACCAGCCGAGTTAGTTCAGTGCTGCATTTACTGCGAAAGCATTTCGTTAATCACAAAGGAAATACGTTTACACCCAGTCGAAAAGTGCATACGATTATAATTTTGTTAAGTCGTCTGGAAAATGTGTTCTTTGTCAAAAGAAACTGTGCTGTTGATACAATACGTGCAATTATTCGACCAGCTGCTGGCTAAGTGTCATGCCAACAACAGCATCGAGTTCATATTTTGGTTTTATTTTGTCAAGTCGCAACCGGTGGTAAAAAACATCGTCGCCTTGTGCGTGGGCGAAGGCTCGAACACTATTTTTTCACTATTACAATTAAACATTTTACTGGTGTCTATAATAAATTTTAAACAACCACTTTATTACTTATTAGACCTAGTGCTTATAAATATGATTGCATGTTGCAAACTATACAACTCCACAATATGGAGGGTATTCGGCCATTACAGGATAAATAGATCAAACACATTGGTTTTAGAGTCCATTTGCAAAAAAAGTTCCTTCCATTAATATTAAATCCTCCTGGGTGCGAAGTTTCTGGTTAGAATCAGCATTAATGATGTATAGCAGCAATGCATGATAAGTAGTATTGTTCATAAACAAAATACCAGACTTGGTAGGAGGTTCCTGTCCGGAATTTCAGATTTAAGTCTGCCGTCAAAAACACCAGACCCCTTACAAACAATTCAACGCTACAGTATTTTACCCATTGTTAGTAGTCTCAGATATCATGCATTTAATTTGATGGTAAATTAGTGTTAAGATAATAAAATACATAATGTTGACAGCTGTACCTGAGAGTGATAATCCCAGGATAAACATGTTAGTGACGGTCCTCAGAGCCGTAGACCGGAGAACGACAATCCACAGCGACACGTTGCCGACGATACTACACGTACTGATCATTGTCAACAGCACCGCCTCTACAACGCGTATCTCAACGTCAACGTAGTCAACGTCATCCAAGTTAGTGGCATTGGTGTTCTCTAACGCCATAGCTTAATGATCACCCACACCGAATGGGAGTTTCATTTACTGGTGTTAGTTCCGTAATTCTTTCTAATAATTCTCTTTTATCATTCTGAGCGTTCCAAAAAATCACGAATTGATCTTTAAGTTCCAATAATTTTTTTACTTTTCATTTCAAGATGTCATTCCATGTAATATTTTAACTTTTTCCATTCATATCAATAATAACCGTACATTTTTCTGTGAACTTATCTTGTCATCATTTTAATCTAATTACACAGCACGTGTCCACCAGCCGTCAAATAACACACAATTGTGAAATCGTTTGATGTCACTCAATTGATATCTGTAACGATTGAATCGAAATCTGAATCATTATGCTGTATCCTATTGAAGCGTTGTACGCTACTCTGTTACCAAGTCTAAGCCGCCAATCCATTTAAGCTATACGACAGCCAATCCGCAGTGACATCCCGGGAAGACATCTGCCACTGGAGAGCGGCTGTCGATACTCTACAACACCAACCACTTACTTCTATTGTCATGTTAAACGGAATAGTATGCACATGACATTTTGGTCGATTCTAAATATAGAAATGGTCACAGACAGGCCTGGTTCGAATTCAAAATTCTAAAACAGAAAAGAAATTATAGATAAAAACAATTAAACGAAAAGAGTATAAATGAATCTATTTTAAATTGAAAAAGTTAATAAAGTGTGGTTATTTCTTTTATTTAATATTCCAACGTTAGACACCTAGAATGCAAAGTAGAGTCATTAATACAAAATATTGTCTATAATACTAGAATAAAAAGCAAAATAAGTTTATCTGCAATATTAGTAAAACAAATGATACTGTAAAATCAACTGGCTATTTTCTGCGTGAATGCTATAGAAACCAACCTTTATTAACCATTGTCTGACTAATGACTGCCTCGTGTTCGCCGTCGTAACTACTGCTACCCAACAACAACATCAATGACAACAGCAAGAGAAACAAGTCTATATCCGCTTTAAACAAGTCTGATGTATAACCGATTATGTCAGATTGTTTCTTCGCACCAGGGTGAATCTTGCTGGATACATTAATTGGTTCAATTATCCATTGTTGTCAGATCTAGATTCATCCAATCATGTAGGTGCTGAGGATCATGGAGAGAACCCCTGGTGGGACTGTGTGAAATAATCACGCCATTTACACAAACAGCATGCTGCTGAGACTGCTTGGGGCTGTTCAGTGAGCAGAACCTGTAAGATATGTACTTTGTTATATTTTTCAGCTTCTGGGTCATGTTCTTAATTATTTTTAAGTATTTTAATAAAGGTATGTTCCGCTGTACAACCTACGTGAAATTAATGATTTTAGTGAGGAAATGTTAATGATGTAATCAACCTGAAACTGTAACAACGCACTAAAGTGTCCAAGATAAATCCACTGTAAACGTACAAAAAAGTACAGCATGGGGATTTAAAGGGATTGTTATTAAACATGAAATTAGCGGTAACAGTGTCATCTAAAATTGTTAATAAAGTTGAAACGGTTTTGTTGTCGAAATTTTGTTGTGAGTTTTTAAATATTGTTAACTTCAAATAACAATTTTGGAAACATTCAAAATTGTCATATAAGCATATTGCAAATTCAACATATTTTACAGGGAATATATTAACATATATCAAGTAAAATCCATAGTTGTAATTTAAAAACAACTGCTCTGTTGTGTTTTCTGTTAAAGGATAATATGTAAGAAACTGTACAATCCAGAACATGAGATCAAGCTACACTGTTGTACTGTTACACCGTTTCAGTAAGATGTCTTTCCCGGTGGTCCTAGGACATAATTATCACACCTACATTGTCGGCAATGCAAGCAATAGAATTGTAAACACAGCGGACTCCAGTTCCCAGTTTACAGAAAAACAAGGGCATAATATTCCTTGGTTAATATTTATCACTCAAGTGAAGAGTCACTAAAACAATAAAATAACATTAATTTGGTAGCTACCTTATATATTGCTAAAACAGCTGCATTTTGCGCATTGATCGTTAAAATATTTAATCTTACAATAAAGCAGCAATTTGATATTCACATTATTCAGTTGAATGTCCTATTTATGTGTCAATATCCTTTCAATATTTTGTGGTTTGTTGCTGTTCATAGTATCGGATTTAATTTCGCGTATTCAACGTGTCAGCAACTTATCATTTTTGTTATCAAACACTGTTGAAGGCTTGCTAAATAAAATATTAAAGCATGTCTTTTTTTCCCTTTTGTGTGTGTGTGTTTGCAAAAAATGGTCTTTTAAACGCAATTGTTGACAGCATGCAAATTATCTGGCTTTTGAACGTTAAATCATGTTTTAGACCGATAAATTATGTAAGAAAATGTCACAACAACATTCTATCTAATGTCACCCCTGCCTAGTAGTGGCCAAAGTTGTATTAGATTATATACGTTAGGATGAATGGTTTCATCATTATCATATGTCACTGTTACAAGTAGACTACAACAAACAAACAACTGTAACAATAAGTTGGGCAAATATGCAATCACACCATTTCCATAAGCAACACTCCATTTTATCCCTTCTGTTCATTTATTATTGCATATCAAATATCTACTTATTTTTGGTTTATATTATTGTTTTTCAATCAACGAAGTAAACCATTAATCTATATTTTCCTGTTACATCATTTGTGCTTAGTAAATATGCAGACAATACACTCTTCATGACGTACTTTATGTATGATTACATCGTTTCATTTGTTAATCACAGGAAAACATATTCATAACAACTCCGTTATATAACTTTAACTGCATTAAACATTAACTAAAATCTTGTTTCTTGCTACATTCCAGTGTACCCCCAATTTATTTATATCGACACCACATCCTCTTCTCCCAAACTTAATTGACAGGAATTGACATTTTGATACTATTTTGTATCTTGTACTGTTCACTATACTGTACATGTTTTGTACCTATGTTGACTTTAAAGTATTGTCTGTATGTCAAATGACAAGAATTGTCACCTACCAAATGACAAGAAATGTCACCTTACCAAATGACAAGAAATGTCACCCTACCAAATGACCAGAAATGTCAGGTATGAATGTCATGTATCAAATGACGAATATGTAACAACTATTAAATTACACCTAAGCTTGGTAATTTATAACAATACATTCTGGATAAATGGATAAAAATAATCAAGGAGTGCCACAAGCTTCACACGACACATTGACTTCCTTCACACGTTGACATAGGTTGTTTCTCTCCGGCATCAATTGGCAATGTTAAGGTAAATAAATAATGTTTTTATGTGAAATGTCACACTTGGAGCCTTATACGGCAAGACTCATGTCGAGCTCACAGAAACAGCAAACCAAGAAATCTGCTAAGAAGGCCAAGACTGAGAAACGAAATGCAAGACAGTCGCTATCTCTATCAGCGGGTGGCCATATTGTTAACAGAACAGAACACAACTTTATTGACTTAAACAACAATAGTTTCTCGTCACCAAACATGTTAAAAACAATGTGTATACAATTTGAAATGATGTAAGAAATACATATTTCATAAACGCTTAATCACAAACAGTAATAACATTATTGCAATAAATATAATTTGTTAATATTTATTTTTATTGTGTGTCATCCTTACGTGCTTCTATAGAGAATGAATTTTTACTTGTACAATAAATGATGATTAATTGGAGACTGAACTAGTATTAGACCTCCTTTTGGTCGTATTACAACGTGGACTTTTTTAATAAAGCAAAACGACTTATGCTTTCACAGAGGTAGGAATACAATCATAAAACCATAAAACCATGTATGGTGCAACTATCTAGTCATATGTATCATTTATATGATGGTAATAATTGACGTAACAAAAATACGTATGCATAACTATTCAATATTAATTAACAAGGTCGTATTTAACAAAGACGATGTGACCTCGTGCAACCCGTGCAGGGAACAAAGTGTAAACGTTGTTTACGGTGCTAACATTGAAGACGGTGTAAACAGAGATTTTGTAAACAATTCACAATCATACGTCACTAACGTGGCGAATCGCCATCAGAACCAGTCGCCAGTAAGGAATATACATCAGCCATACAACTTAGCTTATCAGTCCCAGTCACCTGCTGTTTTCACGACGTCCACTAAATATACTAACAATCCACCACCATGGGCTGTCGAAATCATGGCTGATATTAAATCATTGAACATTGTGATATCGAAAAAAGCACAGAAAAAAAGGAAAAAATCAATCTGATCACAAAAAGATGACAGACTTTGAAACTAGAATGTCAAAGGCAGAAACCACAATAGATGACGTTGAAAACAGTTGTAGCTTCATAAGCCACCATGTGACCAACAGTAGGCAACAGAAGGAAGAACAAAACAACATAAAATGCAATTTTTAGAGCTTGACAAAGAGAGACAACATTTGTAAAATGGCCTGAAACATTTCAAGCATAATTCAACTAAAATACAAGATGAAATTCTGGACCTTAAATCGAGATCTATGCGTGACAATCTATTATTCTACGGTGTAAGTGAGACCAGCTCAAACGAAGAAAATTGTGAACTTCTAGTAAAAGACATTCTCAAAGACAAACTTGGTATTACCGACACGAACAACATATTCATAGACCGCGCCCATAGACAAGAAGGATCCGAAATAAAACTAGGCCGATTGTAGTCAAATTCCATTATTACGGTACTATAGTAAAAAAAAACGCACTGCCGCAAATATACCGGAAGTAAAGGGCGCACTGAAGCGTACGCAACTTGGGATCGGAATACAGCATCTCCAGGAATATCGTGATGCCAGGCGTGCATGCTACCCATTAATAAAGGAGACAGAGGAAAAAGGAGACAGAACATACACAACTAGGACTAAACTATACATAAACAAGAGACTGACAAAGCAAGGCAGTTTATTAACGGGAAAATAGACGATGTACAGCATAGTGATTAAGATTGCCAGGAGAACTGTGACATAAAAATATTATCCTGGAATATTAATGTTTTAGCCAGAAAAATAAATGATTTAGACTTTATTGACTTACCAACCGAAAATGATATTGTTATTTTATATGAAACTTGGATATCAAAGCATGCAGATGTAAATGTAGAAATTCCAGGATATATTTGTGAGCATATATTGGGTAATAAATCATACAATAACTCAAAAGGACGCCACAGTGGTGGGATTTCTTTGTTTCATTAAGCAGTTTACAAAAATTATCATTGACAAGTAGCAAAATGTATTTCTAGATAAAATTTGACAAATCTTGCATAATATTGAATGAAGACTTGTATTTATGTGCTGTAAATAAACCACTTGGTTCAAAAGTATTGGTCGATGGTTATTTCGAGTTTTTCGGTAGAATCGAATCAACCATCGAAAAACACTCTAATACAGGGATATGTTTCATAATGGGAGATTTAAATATCAGAACAGGAAATCATGAAGACTTTTTATTATTTGATAAATATCTTAATACGGATAACGAGAATCTAAATGTATGCCGCGAATAGCAAAAGACCACGTGATAGATACACACGGTAAACACTTGATTGAACTATGTCAGTCTACAGAGCTAATTATAGGTAAGGGTCGACTACACAGTGATCAAGAGGTTGGTGAATACACATTCCATTCCAAGAACGGATCTAGCGTCGTTGACCACTTGCTTTTAAAACTAAAAGATATACAATATATATATGATTTTCAAATAACAGAAACCTAATGAACTTTTAGATCATTCCGCTGTGAAAATACAATTAAAACGAAATATAATTGCAACTAATGAACAGACGTACACAACAAAATTTCATAAACCAATACAACGGAGTACAGACAATATAGATACATTACATACATTTATTCAATCTAAAGAGTCAACGATTACGACAATGGTATCAAGCTTAACAGACGCAAACTCTAATATTAGTGAAACAGTCGACTCATTTATAGCGTTATTGCAAGAAGGAAAAGAACAAATACAATGCAAACATTAGGTATATACAAATATTAACCCTACACATAAACAAACTAAGCAAAGATGGTTTAATGCAGATTGTTACATGTATCATGCACACAAACGATTCAAAGAAAGAAGAAATACTTTTATACAAAACAAATTTATCAAAATAGACAAAAGTTTATCGATGCCAGAGCAAAATATAATCTCGTCAAAAGAAACAGCAAAGCCAGGTTTAAACAAATGGAAAGAGACGAACTAACAGAATTAAGTAAATACAATCCGAGGGCATTTTGGAGAAAAAAAAAACGATTTTAACGACCAAAAAGCAAATATTCACAATAATTTTCTTGTCGCCGATATATCCAGAGGATAAGTGAATAATATAGAAACTGAAATCTGCAAGCATACATACATCCAAATAGAACACTTCTTATATTTATTATATTACAGAATATTTAACAAGGGAGAGTACCCAATATTATTCGGTGAAGGAGTTATCGTACCGGCGTATAAAAGTGAAAGCACTGATAATCCAGTTACTTACAGAGGAATCACACTGATAAATATTCTATCAAAACTTTACTCTCAAATTCTCCTCAACAGATTAACACAGTGGAGCATAGATAACAATAAACTGTCTGAAAATCACGTTGGATTAAAAAAAAATCCACTATCGACTATATCTTTTGTCCACGCCATCATAGCAAACACGTTAAACAGAGAAACAAAAGAAACTATATTGCTTCTTCATTGATTTTGAAAAATGTTATGACAAATTGTCAGGAACCACCTTTACAGTAAATTACTAAATGAAAACGTAAGTTCAATGTTTGTTAAGGTTATAAATTATATGTATAGCTCAGTCAAAGCAGCAGTAAGATACAAAGGCAATACATCCGATTTCTTCGAAGCAGACATCGGTCTGAAGCAAGGTGATCCGAACGCTAGTCTATACGTAATACAGAAACATCAGA